>BSBK01000420.1:0-30000 GCA_027943335.1 Chamaecyparis obtusa
AATTTCAAACTAACCAAAAAATTACATATTATACATTTTAAAAGTGGATATATATATATATAATGATTTTATAAGATAATTTAATTTTATATATATATATATATATATATATATATATATAATATATATATATATATATATATATATATATATATATATATATATATATATATATATATATATATATATATATATATATAATGATTTTATCACATTATTAGAAGTAATTTTATCATATTAATTAATTTTTGTCTTTTATTATGTGTTAAAAAAATACTTTATAAAAAATATAATGTAAAATAAGAAACACAAAAAAATTATATAAATAAAAAGTTCTTATGATTGCAAATTTTCTTCAATTTAATTTTATAAAATCTACTCTATAATTAAATTATAATATAAAACAATAAACAAAATACGAACACTTAAGCCTATATGCACAATATGTGTTAACAATGAATAGCTATGATTAGATAATTTTATATTAATATTCTATATTAATATATATATACTTGATAATATTACATATTTATGTATATCTAATATTATCAATATACTTATATATATATATATATATATATATATATTTAATAATATAACTAAGCCTTATATATATATCGATCTGCACTATTGATGTGATATGATATTATCATATCAATAATACATATTGTTAATATGTATTATTGATACGATAATACATACCAATTAATATCATATCGACTGCTATACCAAGTACCGACTATGATATATATCGGATGCCATATTGACTGTTATGCATATCGGCACCATACCGACTGTTATATATATATATATATCGGATATCGTATGCAATATGTTATATGATTGTTAATTCATATAACATACTTCACGGTATACATATCTTACAATATGTATATCGTGCAGTATGTTACCCGTGGCTTATATAATACAAAAACATACGATACTGCACTTTACATATATCGTAGTTACAATATATGTAAAGTGCAGTCTTTAATATTCGATTATCGGTAAAGGTAATTTGTTATGAAAGGGCATCGGTATTGAAGGGACGTGACTCATTTATGAGTCACGTCTCCTTCTATGTGCAAAGACATATATATATTGATAAATATTTTTGTATTTGAGATGAATATATACAGCAGGTCTGAATAAGGATTATCATATACAAAAATCAAGAAAAATAATAATATAAAACTAAAGTTTATTGTAATTTCACATGGTATCAGAGCTAAGGTTCTGAAATTTAAAAAAATTTAATAAACTTAAGATATTATAAAATGGCAAACATGATCAGATTTGAGGACAGACTTGTAGGGGCTGATAACTTCCAATCATGGAAGATAAGAATCATAATGCTGCTAAAAGAGAATAAAGTTGAAACTTTTATTAAACCAGACAAGGTTAAGCCAGAAGCGGAACTCGATCTATCAAATTGGAATGAAGGGAACGACAAAGCCATGAAGATAATTATTGATGGGGTCAGAGATCATATTGTACCAATCCTATCCAAATATGATAAGGCATATGAGATGTACAAGGCATTGGAGAAAAACATATGAAATAAATAATGCTAGCAAGAAACTAGCTTTGAAAAGAGAAATGAACCAGATTAGTATGAATAAGAATGAGAAAATAAATGCATACTTTCTAAGGGTATCAGCATTAAGAGATCAACTTTCACTACTAGGCCATGAAATTGATGGAAAGGAACTAGCCTTAATTGCTCTAGATGGACTACCTGAATCTTGGGAAACCTTTGTTGCTAGTATAAGTGCTAGATCCAAGTTTCCAAAATTTGATCGATTAAGAACAGATTGTCTTCAATGAAGAAATCAAGAAGGAGCAATTTGTACTCTACTCTGCACTCTCAAATCAAGTTCCAAACAAGAACATTTGGTTATTGATAGCGGTTCCTCACGTCACATTACAGGGTTCAAAGAACTACTAGAAACCATGTCAGAAGAATCGGATGAAGAGGTAACCATTGGAGATGACTCCTCTTATCCAGTAAGAGGAATTGGGACATGCACAATCAAACTAAAGACCGGTATCTCAATTCAACTCACAGGAGTCCTATTTGTCCCAGGAATCAAGAGAAACCTTTTATCCATATCGGCACTTGAAGATAATGGGTATAGAGTAACTTTCATGGATGGCAAAGTAAAAGCATGGCCTAAAGGTTTAACCTTCAAACAAGCTAATACCATAGAAGAAGACAAGGGTGCTTATATGAATTAAATACTGATATAAATCAAGTCTTAGTAAATGACATTTCAAATTTAAATGAAGTATGGCATAGAAGATTAGGACATTTAAATTATAAAACTTTATCTTCTATGGAAAATTTGGTTAATGGATTACCAAAACTTAAACAATATCATTCTGGTGCATGTAAAGGGTGTGCACTAGGCAAAAACACAAAAGGAACATTTCAAATTAGTGTAAGCAGAACTAATGAGGTTTTAGAATTGATACATTCAGATTTATGTGGACCCATGTCTGTTTCTTCAATAGGAGGCTGCAAATACTATATAATCTTTGTTGATGACTTCTCACGAAAGACCTGGATTTACTTCCTTAGTACAAAGAATCTGAGGGAGTACTAAGTAAGTTTAAGACTTCAAATCTATTACTGAAAATCTATCTGGAAAGAAAATTAAAATTTTGAGAACAGACAATGGAAAAGAATACACATCTGAAATATTCAAACAATTTTGTAAAGAGGCTGGGATTAAGAGGGAGTACACCGTACCTTATAATCCACAACAAAATGGGGTAGCTGAAAGAAAGAATAGAACTATTATTGAGGCCACCAAAGGAATGCTTCTTGATCAAAACCTTGATACCTCTCTTTGGGCAGAAGCATCAAATACAGCCGTATACATAGAAAATAGATGTCCACACTCACACATTGAAAATAAAACTCCTGAAGAAGCATTCACAGGGACAAAGCCTGATATAAGTAATCTTCGAATATTTGGATGTCCAGTCTACATTCATGTTCCTAAGGAAAAGAGAACAAAGTTAGAACCGTCTGGGAAGAAAGGTATCTTTGTAGGATATAGTGAAACCTCAAAAGCATATCGTATTTATATACCTGGGCAGAACCTTGTTG
The DNA here is from genome assembly GCA_027943335.1 of Chamaecyparis obtusa. Taxonomy (NCBI): domain Eukaryota; kingdom Viridiplantae; phylum Streptophyta; class Pinopsida; order Cupressales; family Cupressaceae; genus Chamaecyparis; species Chamaecyparis obtusa. The sequence goes on from BSBK01000420.1 coordinate 3,116, forward strand.
AATTAAGTAGAGATGTAATATTTGAGGAAGATACAGCTTTCTCTAAAAGTATAAATTCACAAGAGCAAGAGACTTTTGTTCCATCAAAAGAAAACACTTCACAGGAAACTCAAAAGGAGGACTCTGAGGAAGAAGAAAATGATGAAAATCTATCCACACTAGAAAATCCTAAGAAGAGACCACTTTGGGCCACTAAACTCATAGAAGAAGGAAAGACTCTTGGTGCTCCTCCAGGAACAGTCAGAGAAAGAAAAAGGCCTTCCATATTATTCAACTATGCAGCACTCATGAGTGAACTCTCTAACTTAGAACCTACAAATGTATCTGATGCAATTCAACAACAAGTATGGAAGGATGCAATGATAGAAGAATATCAATCTATCATAAAGAATGATGTGTGGGATATTGTACCAAGACCAAAATCAAAATCTGTGGTATCATCTAAATGGTTATTCAAAATCAAACATGCAGCTGATGGTAGCATTGAAAAGTACAAAGCAAGATTTGTAGCAAGAGGCTTCTCTCAAAAGGAAGGGATTGACTATGAAGAAACATTTGCTCCTGTTGCACGTTACACATCTATTAGAACAGTTCTAGCCATTGCAGCTGCCAAAGGTTGGAAAGTTCATCAAATGGATGTTAAAACAACCTTCTTAAATGGAAGTATTGAAGAAGAGGTATACTTAGAACAACCTGAAGGATTTGAGATTCATGATCCTAAAACACATGTATGTAAGTTGAAGAAAGCATTATATGGACTTAAACAAGCCCCCAGAGCTTGGTATGCTAGAATAGACAGCTATCTAACAAAGTTAGGATTTTCCAAAAATGATGCTGATCCAAATCTATACTTCAAGGTAAACAAAGGTGATATGTTGATAATCATATTATATGTTGATGATTTACTGATTATAGGGGAAGACTATTTGATTCAACAATGTAAGAAAGACTTAGCCAAAGAATTTGATATGAAGGACTTAGGTCTTCTACACTACTTTCTTGGTCTAGAAGTTTGGCAGAAATCAGACTGTATTATTTTGAATCAAGGCAAATATACCCTTGATATCTTGAAGAGATTTGGCATGTTGAATTGTAGACCCATGTCTTCACCCATGGAAATAAATTTTCATAAACTAAAGGAAGCAACATCAGAATCTCCTTCTGCAGATATCTCTTTATACAGACAATTAATAGGATCTCTAATGTTCTTAGGGAATACCAGACCTGACATTTGTTTCTCAGTAAACACATTAAGTCAGTTCATGTGTGATCCCAAAGAAATTCACTTTACTGCTGCTACACATGTATTGAGATATCTCCAAGGTACATTAAACTATGGACTCAAGTATGATAGGACAGAATTAAACCTTCATGGGTTCACTGATTCAGATTGGGCTGGAAGTGTGATTGATCGTAAAAGTACCTCAGGATGTTGTTTTAGCTTGGGATCAGCTATGGTGTCTTGGATCAGTAGAAAACAATCTTCAGTAGCTCAAAGCTCTACAGAGGCAGAGTACATTGCAGCTTCAATGGCAGCTAAAGAAGCAGTATGGCTTAGGAAACTACTCAGTGGACTATTTGGTAAAACTCTACCACCAACTACTATCTTCTGTGACAATCAAAGCTGTATCAAGTTATCAATAAATCCTGTATTTCATGATAGATCAAAGCACATTGAGATTCCTTATCACTATGTTTGTGATATGGCAGAAAGAAAGGTACTCCAGTTGGAATATGTTTGTACAGGAAATCAAACTGCTGATATTCTCACCAAAGCTCTTCCAAAGGTGAAAGTTGATCACTTTAGGAAAACTCTTGGTATGATTGTAATATGATTTTATATATAATATATAAATGTTATTTTATGGGCTCATCCATCCTGTGGACATTTCTAGAGGTGACGACTTCTTAGATAATGAACACTTGTATTTGATTACGAGATGACGATCTTGTAATGTGGTGTTGTTATGGTAAATAGATTATCTGTTAGTGCACATACCATAATGAGGTTATATAAAATATGATATAATGTTATATTTAATATATCCTTGTATCACTATTACTGTGATACAAAATAGGTATCAGTTGTTGATTCCTCATATCGTTGTGATATGGAAATAGGTATCAGTTGTTGATTCCTCATATCGTTGTGATATGGAAATAGGTATCAGTTGTTGATTCCTCATATCGTTGTGATATGGAAATAGGTATCAGTTGTTGATTCCTCATATCGTTGTGATATGGAAATAGGTATCAGTTGTTGATTCCTCATATCGTTGTGATATGGAAATAGGTATCAGTTGTTGATTCCTCATATCTTTAGGATATGGAAACTAGGTGTCACAATGCATGGTGATTCCTCATATCTTTAGGATATGGAAACTAGGTGTCACAATGCATGGTGATTCCTCATATCTTTATGATATGGAAACTAGGTGTCACAATGAATGGTGATTCCTCATTTCAAATGAAAATATGATGCTAACATAAAGTGAAAATTATCTTATCTAGCTAAGAGGGAGTGTTAACAATGAATAGCTATGATTAGATAATTTTATATTAATATTCTATATTAATATATATATACTTGATAATATTACATATTTATGTATATCTAATATTATCAATATACTTATATATATATATATATATTTAATAATATAACTAAGCCTTATATATATATCGATCTGCACTATTGATGTGATATGATATTATCATATCAATAATACATATTGTTAATATGTATTATTGATACGATAATACATACCAATTAATATCGACTGCTATACCAAGTACCGACTATGATATATATCAGATGCCATATTGACTGTTATGCATATCGGCCACCATACCGACTGTTATATATATATATCGGATATCGTATGCAATATGTTATATGATTGTTAATTCATATAACATACTGCACGGTATACATATCTTACAATATGTATATCATGCAGTATGTTACCCGTGGCTTATATAATACAAAAACATACGATACTGCACTTTACATATATCGTAGTTACAATATATGTAAAGTGCAGTCTTTAATATTCGATTATCAGTAAAGGTAATTTGTTATGAAAGGGCATCGGTATTGAAGGGACGTGACTCATTTATGAGTCACGTCTCCTTCTATGTGCAAAGACATATATATATTGATAAATATTTTTGTATTTGAGATGAATATATACAGCAGGTCTGAATAAGGATTATCATATACAAAAATCAAGAAAAATAATAATATAAAACTAAAGTTTATTGTAATTTCACAATATGAATTAAAAGAAAGAAAATATTAAAGAATTAGCTCAGCATCAGTGGACAAATTTGTTTAGGAGGGAAAAGAAGAGATAAAAATTAAACTATTTGTTCACATCAAGCGATTGTATGTGATTAAATAGCATTGAAAAATTCAGACATCATACGTAATACCTGCAACATTTAACATTTTCGTTATTCAAAATATTATGTTTCATGAATTCCAAATTGGTACCTCTTGGATCAGAGCATATTTCCCTAATCGTCTGACATACACTGATGAACATGATATGAAAGGAGACCAGTACATGTATGTATGGGATGGGCATGGCACTTGTTGGGTGCAAATTTTCAGCCATTTAGCCAGTGTTGTCTTCATAACTTTATTTAAAGACATCTTAACTTTAACCTTATTTGTTGTCACTTGTCTACCTAACTCAATGTAGTAGTTATCTATGTAATTTAGTCATCCTAATCCTTCCTTTGGCAGCAACATATTGTCTCTACCTTGTGATTATAAAATGTTGTCTTGCAAACCAACAAAGATGAATTCAAGGATACATGTACATGATAATTGTAAGATTATTTTCAACTAAGAGAAGAGGAGGATGTTGAAATATTCACATGAAAAAAATATTGATTAGCAATCAAGATTACAATGAGCATATTGAATAACAAAACATAACTTTTGTCACAATGAACATGAAGAATGCAATGGCAATGTTTGCAGTGATTCATTGATGACATGGTGAATAAGAAGTAGTAACCATGAAGAATGAAGGGAAAACATTCAGTGATCCATGTTTTTGGGATCTTCTCTTTATATCCTTCTATATAGAAGGGTCGTACCTATTGAATAAGGAAAGAACATATTATTTCTAAATCGCATCCCTTTGCAATATAAACAAAGCTATTTGGTCAACCTTAATCACATCTCATAACTATCAATTAGTGTCCTCAGTAATCATTGTCCTCATCATAAAATCCCCTCATTGTATATCCCTATCCTCATCCCTCTTCCCTTCTCTTTGTTTATGTGATTATCTTTTCCTACCCTTTCAAGTGTCACCACAATAGAATTTAGTCATTATTTTGGTTCGATTCATTATTGAATTGTATATTTAATAGTATTTTATTATTGTATTGTTATTATATTTAGTATTTTGATATTTAGATATATTATTATCATACTAGTAGTCGCATGCTTCTGTGCAAACAACGGGTAGCCGATAGGAGTTTTGATTTTATAGAAAGCCATGAATACTGTAGAGGGTATATGTCATTAATAATGTTAAAATTAAAATTTAGCCTGCACTTGATAGTCTAATGCAAGAGCTTAGAATATTCCACATATTGTAAAACTATCAATTCTAATTTATGTTTAAATTTTTGTGGGATGTCTTAGGATATGGTCCATTCTTTGTTGACTTGTTTTGGAAAAGATTCCATGCATCCAAGAAAAAGAGCACCTCACCAATCAAATGGTTGTGCAGTGGATGTTGCTAATTTTGGCATGGAGAAGAGTTGTATAATTTGTATGACAACTTTTTTGTTGCCTCTTTACCAATCATTATGCAAGAGGATTATTTGTTGTCTTTTCATTCATTGTGACCTGCACTAAAACAAATAATTAAATAAAATTGAAAGGAATCAAATATCGTAAACAAGTAATTATAGAGGAATGTTCAACATTGTTGCGAGTGAGGAAACCCTGCATCATGTAATTTCAACTGATGCGAGTGATAACAATTTAATAATATCAATAATAATAACAATAGAAGAAGAAATAATAATCTAAGATTCCAAAAGCATTGCGACTTTAGAGCGTTTTCATCTATCACTACCAGAACAACACCACTACAACATAGACCATTTGGAAGTAGGTTGAGGAGGATAATGGAGGCAGCAACCATCATTTGGAAGCACCCAGGAAAGAAGACAAGTAAAATTAGAAAGAGAGCTAATCAATGGATTAGGGTTTTAACATAAAAATGAAACTACATGTGATTAGTTGGTGATGACAATTGTATCAAAGGGCGGAGAGGATGCCATCTTTACAAAGTGCAAAAGGAGACTAGAAATTTGTCATGTCATATGTCAAAGGAAACTAGCAACCAAGCACGCATTGAAGCATGAGGTCATAAGGTACAGTCTCCCCCAACCCATGTGTGGGGCATAGCCAGCATGGTTGGGGATAGTGTACTAACAAAAGATACCAAGGAAATTCAAATTTTACTTGGAAAATGAAATAGAATTCAATTGAGATCACATTTCCCACCTTCCCTAGGAAAGCCATGCAAGCCTCTAAGAGGACATAAACCTCTTTATCCATGTGGCAGAGGAAAAGAGAAAAATGAACCCCAATCAACCTCCAACATCATGTCGATGGTCACATCAATAAGTGGATTAGGATTTAGATAACACCAGTAATAGCATCCACCATTGCATAAATGTTAACTCTATTAGGTATCACCCATCAATCCATAGGTAAACAAAAATTATACTGTCAGCATCCAAAATGTAAGGCTAGTCTTAACTCCCTCAAGGCATTGGTCAAACATGTTAGGGAAAACACTCTTTACCCATCAATACACTCAAAATATATAATGAATATAGATTGATGTCGAAGATGTATGCACATGTTACGTGAGTTCTTTTCACTGCACTGAGATTACTTAATAGCAATTGGCATCAAGGTGTCATTTATGGTGCAACTAAAAGGCACCACACTTGTGTGTACATATAAAAGCCTTAAACTAAAATGTACTAAGAATGGGTGCATTTTGGTTGCCCCATAGCCAAGGGTATAAAGATCCACTTTCTTGAACGATGTAAATTAAAATAAAATTAACAATTTACAAGTTTTATATGTTAATTAATTTTCAATTTACTCTTTTTCATTAAAATATTATATAGTACCATTTTTTTGTATATCGTTTCCCAACTTATTGGACTTTCACCTAAGGATTCATATGTTGATGATATCAACCCTCCAAAACAGGTCTGCCAAAATCATCTTGTACAGGGAAATAGACATTTTGCAGGTCATAAATTTTGTAAACACCTCATTAATTCACTAGGAACCTATGTCGAGCCATGTATGGAGTAGTATTGCAAAAGTTAATAAAATTATTTTGTGTGTTGAGAGTGGATTTAGCCAATTTATGGTAAACCACTCTAAATTTTGACTTTGTTTCTACTTTCTAAATCGCATTTTGTTCTTCATTTTGTCTATCTACTCTTGTTTTCTTTAACAAATGTTACCTACTAGGATCCTACAATTGCAAGATATTCAAAACATGTAGATATTGCAAGGGCTTTACAAACTTTCAAAAAAAGTACATTCTATTAGATACTATTAATAAACATACCATATATTTACTACTTCAAACACATTTTACTAAATTAAAAGAAAAAAATTTAAAGATCCTCACCCTCCTTTGTTCATTTCAAATTCAACTTTTATTTTCCCCTTCCACATATCTTCGACATACCTATTGCACACCAAGATGCAATTACTAGTATTTAATTATATCTCTTGATTGTGCACAATCAAATTTGGGGAGGACCTAGTTTTCTTTTAACTCATGAGACAAGTCATATCTCTGCCTTTCAAAACTTCCTTTCAATTTCATCGTCCTTAAGTTTAATCAGAATGAAGTCAAAAAAATCATCCCTTAATTATCATCTTAAGAATATGATTTTATACTAACTTAAAAAAAATCATATTATGTTTTTTTATATATTACATTTACATTATTTATACCATCAGTTTCTTCTCATCTATGTTCGAATGATACCTTTTATCTTTCTACAGTTGGTTTTGTGGTGCTGGCAACTGGATACAAATTGGATAGTTTGAAACTTTTGTGCGCACCAATTACTCTAGTAGGACACACTATAGTTGCTTCGACCCAACTATTCTCATCTTCATCTTTAGCAACACTCTTTTTTTAGAAAAACACAGAACTCAACTATCTGAGTAAAGATAAATGCCAGTTGTCCCAGCTGAATTCAACCATGGTTGGATTTGATTTTTTTTAAAAAATCAACTTCAACATGCTATGAAATTTTCAATGTAGACAAGAAAAAAGAAAGATTTGCCTTATCAATTCATTATCTATTGTGATCATGTAAACTTCTTCCTTCTACTCAATTCTCAAGTGTGAATGTGGTCGCTTCTTTCTTCAAAAGGAGGCGCACACCATCTTGCAACAGTCCAACTGTGACTACTAAATTATATATATCGGTTGGCTTAATGTAGGGGATCTATCTCCACTTTCCTAATGTTTTATCATATGGAAGATAGAAAATAATTGATGTTGTCAAGATTGTGGAGAACGACATTCATAATTGTAGCCCTATTTTTAGATGCACAAAATGCATTGCTTGTGCCTACCCTGTTCATCTTTGGAGATTCCCTGGTAGATGTGGGCAACAACAACCACATATGACTATCCCTCATAAAAGAAAATTTCCCTCACAATGGTGTGGATTATCCTGGTGGGAAAGCAACTGGCAGATTCAACAACAGTCTAAACTCTACAGATTTCTTAAGCAAGTTCAAAATTAACAACCTTGTGTTGTGACTACAATGCTTTTGATTTTTAGGGTTTTTTGTAAAGCTTGATATTTAATTGCAGCATAGAAGCTTGGTTTTACTAGGATCCCACCTACATATCTCTCCATTCAAGGTCAACTAAACATCAATAGCAGTAATGTGAAAGGAGTCAATTTTGCTTCTAGAGGAGCCAGAATTCTTGATGAAAACAGTGTTGATTTCACTTTTTTGATTGAGCCTGATGACCCACATATAAAATTTAAAATTCCATGAATTTTATGATGACCCACATGTAAAATTTGAGATTTTTAGAAATTTTACGATGACCCATATCTGAGAGTTGAAATTTTGGGAGTTTTATCATGACCCACATGTAAAATTTGAAATTTTTAGGAATTTTATGATGACCCAAATGTAAACTGTTAAAATGTTAGGGGGGAGTCTTTCGATGAACAAGCAAGTGGAATACTATTCAATAGAGTATGGAAATCTAGCAGCTCAACTGGCTAGCGTGAAAGCTAAAGAGCTGGTGGCAAAGTCTCTGTTTGTGGTGGTCACCGAAAATAATGACTTGTTCAGCTATTTTAAATCAAATTCTAAACTACAAACCAAGTATACTCCTCTGCATTACATAGATCTTCTCATTTCTGTTAAGAAATGACAAAGTGGTTCTACTGTATCATGGAGGCAATCTCACCATACAGTAAGACCCGACGGAGGTAAAACTGTCGAAGGGAGAAGTTACCCAACAAAGGCAAAAGTGTCAAAGGAAGAAGTTACCTGATGGAGGCAAAAGTGCCAAAGGGAGAAGTTACCCGATGGAGGCAAAAGTGCCAAAGGGAGAAGTTACTTGATGGAGGAAAAAGTGCCGAAGGGAGAAGTTACCCGATGGAGACAAAAGTGCTGAAGGGAGAAGTTAACCGACAAAGGAAAATCATCATACGACTAGTTGCTTGAGTGATTGTGTGTGACAGACGGTTGGCAGACCATTTTACTGGTAACCATTTCTGTACTGAATTCTAAAATGATTTGCAGTATGTTTTAATGGCTGCAAGAATTCATTAGAAGTAGGTGGTTGAATATTAGGTTGATTGGAACATAATCTGAGTTTGTGAGCCTGTACAAAAATCCAAAGATTTTGTATGTAAATTGTTTACTGTAATACAAAGTTTCTCAGGGATTTTTTGGTGGTGGGTTTTTTCCTGTAAGGGTTTCCCACGTTAAATTTGGTTGTATGTGTTTGTCTTGTGTGCAAAGGGTATTTTTATATGTTCTTGTTTTCTTGCACATCTCTGTATTTAGATTTATTGTTGCTTATTTCCCCTGCAAAATTGATAATGTGGAAAGTGTTCCACACTCTTCTTTCCTAACAAGTGGTATCAGAGCCTAGCCTATTGTGCTGTCCTTGTCAGGTAGGGTTTGGTTTTTTGTCCCAATTTGGTTTCAGTGGGAGTTTGCAAATTTTTTATCTATAAGTTGAGATGGTTGGTACATCAAGAAGAATAGACATTGAAAAGTTTAATGGCACAAATTTTGAGTTGTGGAAACTTAAAATTGAAGATGTGTTAGTTGATCGAGATCTGTAGACTGTTGCATCTGCTACCAAGCCTACAAGCATGAAACAAAAAGATTGGGATATAGCGGAATGGAAAGCCAAAGGACTCATAAGATTGAGTTTAGCAGATTTCATTCTGTTGAATGTCCATGAAGAGAAAACTGTGCATTCCTTGTGGAAGAAGTTAGGAGACATTTATCAAGCCAAGTCCTTAGTAAATAAACTCTTCCTGAGAAAGAAAGTGTACTCCTTGAAGATGGATGAAGGAATAGTTGTTGCAAATCATTTGAATGCATTCAATATGGCTATCACACAATTGACATATATTGGTGTAACCATTGGTGAGGAAGAACATTGTATGCTCTTATTGTGTTCCTTGCCTGATTCGTGGGACCACTTGGTTATGGCTATTGGAAGTACTACTACCCAGTTAAAAATGGATGAGGTAGTTGTTGCACTCTTGTCAGAGGAGATGCAGAGGAAGGCTTTTGAAGTAGCCAAAGAGGCTCTCTCTATTTGAGAAAGATCAAAGGATGGAGACAACTAGGAGGACAAGAAGACTAGGTATAAGTCTTCTGGAAATAAGTCCAAAGTGAAGTGCTAGAACTGTGGGAAGATTGGTCATGTCTGGAAGGATTGTAAGGAGAAGAAGAAGAAGAAAAGGGATGACTCTTCGAGTTTTGAATCTACTAAAAGTGATGAAGATGTTAGTAGTGCTGCTTTGGCTAATTAGTCAACTGATGCTAACTGGTTCAATTAATTTGGTCTTCATGTTGAATATGTTTGTCATGATGCCATGTGTGACTCAACACCATAATTTAGTGGGAGTTATTGGTAGTGACATAGTGAACGATCTTCATTAGTATTGAAAATATTGAAGGCATGAGATTCTGATGTTGCGGAAGGATCTTTTCACATTTGCTGAAGTACTATTTGGAGATGTTTATCTTCATGCGACTGAAGATGTTGACATCTTGAGGGCCTAATGGAGTCTTTGATAAAGGTGTAGTTTATGGTATGTTCATATGGAGCATGTTATCTCTTTCATTGATATGTTTTAGATCATGTTGTCATGTTTATGTTCTTGAGGCCATGGTTGGAATTGTGACATTGATCTTGGTTTTCTATCCATGTATTGAGAACATTGGTCTTTTTCTTGACACTTCATGAAATTATTGTTCTGCAATTGGAGTTGACATGGATTGATTAGTTACAGGTTCTCATGGATACTGAGAGAAAATGGTGATGATGTTTTCTCTTGTTATTAGAGATGTGTTTGTTGAAATGGTAGATGGTTTTAGTAGGAAGTATGACAGGCATTTAGAGGTGTACATAGAAGGACATGGTACATGGTTGATGTATTGTTGATGTTCTTGATGCTACAAGTTTGTTGTTGCACTTCTATGTGACATTGTTAAATGGATTCATATCATATTAATATTACCTATGCAGTGGGAGCTTCTTGGTGTATGTGACAGGTATTGCACTTGAGGCTTGAAACTGCATGTAACAGGTTGAATATGATGATGTTTTGGAATCCATGTTGGTATACCTTAGAGGTATGTATAGTTGGATATTCTAGCACTTACTGTGGGTGCTATTTCAGCTATGATTGTGACAAATGTTGATACATTTGATTATCTTTTGGATCGAGGTTTGTGTACTTTGGGAGACAAAGTTATGGTTCTTTGTGAGACAGATTGTATTATTTTCTCAATGGATAGATTCTATGTGTGTCCAGTGGTAGTGGCATGGTAGAAGCTGGGAATATCCATGAATGAGATGAGACTATTCTATAAGTATCTCAATGGTGCTCATGGTAGATTTTCATTTGTGATGGTTTTGTGTTCGAGTGGTATATCAACATTGATGGGCTTTAGAGTCCATGATTCTCTATAATCTCTATGTTCACCAATCCGTGGTTATGACTCCATACTTTGTCAAGTGGGAGATTGTTAAGAAATGATGAAGTGGGTCTACAATACGGTGGAGGCAATCTCACCATACGGCAAGACCCGATGAAGGAAAAAGTGCCAAAGGGAGAAGTTACCTGACGGAGGCAAAAGTGTTGAAGGGAGAAGTTACCCGACAGAGGCAAAAGTGTTGAAGGGAGAAGTTACCCGATGGAGGCAAAAGTGCCAGAGGGAGAAGTTACCTGACGGAGGCAAAAGTGTCGAAGGGAGAAGTTACCTGATGGAGGCAAAAGTGCTAAAGGGAGAAGTTAATTGATGGAGGCAAATCACTGTACGGTTAGTTGCTTGAGTGATTATGTGTGACAGATGATTGGCAGACCATTTTTTTGGTAACCATTTTTGTACCAAATTCTGAAATGATTTGCAATATGTTTTAATGGCTGCAAGAATTTGTTAGAAGTAGGTGGTTGAATATCAGGTTGATTGGAACACAATCTTAGCTTGTGAGCCTATACAAAAAACCAAAGATTATGTATGTAAATTGTTTACTGTAATACAAAGTTGCTCAGGGATTTTTCGGTGGTGGGTTTTTTCCCGTAAGGGTTTCCCACGTTAAATTTGGTTGTATGTGTTTGTCTTGTGTGCAAAGGGTATTTTTCTATGTTCTTATTTTCTTGCACATCTCTGTATTTAGATTTACTATTTCTTATTTCCCCTGCAAAATTGATACTGTGGAAAGTGTTCTGCACTTTTCTTTCCTAACAATTTCCACCTTTAAGGCTCAATTGGAGGTAATTTGTAATCAAAACATGAAATGTTTTAAAATAGTATGCTTTATAAAGTATTCAATATAGAATCCCTTTAATCAACAAGTGGTTGTCATATTTTATGACTTTAGTTTCATTATTTGTACGATGCTTCAATTTTTTGATGTGGGCATATGGCTAACAATTTGTAGAGGATGTATAATTTGGGAGCATAAAGGATTGTTAACATGGGAGTTGGAGCCATTATCTATTATCCATCCCAATGTAGTCAAAAGAATAAAATAGGGGATTGCATTAAGGAGGAGAACAATCTGGCTCAGAACTTCACTGATGCCTTCAAATCCCTCCTCTCTTCACAACTAACACAAAAATTGCAAGGCTTCACCTATGCAATCTATAACACATATGGAGTGGTGTCTGGCTACTTTCAAAATCCCTATTTATATGGTACATCATGTCTAGAGTTTTGACAGTTAACTCTAAACTTACATAATCAATAAAATATTTATAGTAAGCAATACCATGTAATTGAGTCGGATTTAGTGAACACGTGTTGCGGACCAAGAAAATTGAATGGTCATGTGGCTTGTCTACCAGTAGTGAAATACTATTCTAACAAAGGAGAATACTTATTCTGGGATCTCTACCATCCCACACAAATCGCATCTTAGATTCTGGTAGATGCTTTCTATGAAGGATCTATCAATCAAGTCTCTCCCATCAATGTTAAGGCAATGACTGCCATTTAGAAGCACCCAGGCAAGCAGAAACAACTAAATTCAACAAGAGAGCTAATCACTAATCAATGGATTAGGGTTTTAACATACAAATGAATTATGTGCGGTCAGTTGGGGATGACAGTTGTAGCAAAAGGGTGGAGAGGATGACAGATTTATGAAGTAGAAAATGAGACCAAAAATTTGACATGTCATCTGCCAGAGGAAGCTAGCAACCAAGCACGCAGGATGACAAAATTTTGGCTCAACGCGAGGCTTCCAGGATCAAAAGCTTCCACAAGAAAGATTTAATTAATTAATAAATATATTATAATTATATTTTATTAAATTATTGTGATATATTGTTTACTTATTATTTATTTATTTATATTATGACTACATTATATCATTAATTAAATATTTTTATTGTAAAGTTAAATAGATACTTTTTTGGTTGCCCACCATCTTTGTGATTTTTTCTATTAAGGACTTCTTAAATTTGGTGTGGACAAGATGAGGATGTTGCCAATGGGCTTAAATGGAGGGACATGACAATAACCATCTCCCACTAATGAATTAGAAAATGTGAAAGATCCTTCTACAACAATAGGATCTATGATCCTCCAAACATCTACACTACTAAAGAATATCATCCACCATCTAATGGTGAATCCACATTATTGTCGATAGCTCCCACTAAACTTTGATATCAAATCAGACTTGGCATCATGAAAACCATCTCCTAAATGTACATCCTCCTATTCTACATGCACGAATGATATGTTAGTAAAATCAAGTGAAACCAAGATCTCCAACCAAGAAGATACAACCATTAACATCCTTAATTGAGAACCAATCCTACACTACCAACACATCACTATCAAAAGTTATTGCTAAAAGGCATGTAATCAATGATTAACCAAGCTATCATTAAATCATGATGAACCACATGGTACATGTCCCAATGCCAAGTATCCCGATATTATAAACATCATCCATCATCTCATCTCAAAACAAACATACTAATGCACATATGACTACAAACAAGGTCAAGTAATAAAATCTTCATAACCACTAAATCAAAAGGTCTACTGGATATAGACAGTCTACAACCAATTCCTCCTCATGTAATCAAATATGTTAAACACATCTACCAATCAGATAACTCATAGATCCAGTCAATGAAGCATGCAAACTCATCATCACATTAGTAAACTACAAACTAAGATATCAAAGAGAATAATTTTGTAGACCAAACAACTCAAACACCAAATCAATATTCAAATTAATTTTCCAAACATGTCCACAATCATGTACCATGGTCAAGGAAATAAATAAGCATCAATAAGATAAGAAACAACCTCTTCATATCAATTTAAATCACTAATAAATATGATTATGTCATATTAATGCAAAACATGTACTTGCATACCCTTGATACTATAATCATCACCAATGTTATACCTAAACTCAACTATCACCCACATGAGATTCCAAGTCTCAAACCATGTCTGACCATGTTCTCAAACCAATGATTACATATGCATCTATCATCTTCAAAGCCCAAAATTTTAAAACACCTATAAGCCTATACCATAAAGTACCAAATCTAATAATTAGTATGTCATCATGAATAACTCATAAAAACATGCACTCTCTCAAAGTTTTACCTCTCAATTCATTTTCATGTGCTCACACTCACATCTTGAATCAAATGCACCAATAAGTGAATAAACAAGTACACAACTTTCCATACCCATCAAAATGATATAATAGTAGCACCAACTAAAAGTACACTAAATATGCCCTCTAACACATTCAAAATTGAAAATCTTTGTATGCAAAATTTATGACCAAAATCATGAAAAGGGGAATGTTTCTCTTTTAGGCCCCAAAAAAATGGAAAAACACCAAAATGATGAAACCAAACCTATACAAAACTATAGTGCTCAGAACCATCTTTCCAACGAGTATGAGAAGTCCAAAATCTGACATCATGGGAAAAATTTATGCTCCCCAAAAGAAAATTAACCTATTAGAGTATGTGCAAGTCAACTTGCATACATGGATTTTAATTTTTTTTCAATTTGGCTAAATCCATAATTTCTAAATTTTTAATAATAATTTATTGGCCACCACCAATAAATAAAACTTTGATGACAAATAAAAATTGGTTTTACAAAGCAACAATTTTTAATAATGTTCTAATTAATGGAAAAAGAAAGTTTTGAAGGGGCTCTGAAACCCTTTATAAAGCTAACAGAAAAAGATTGAAAGAAGAGAACACAACAAAAAGAGTCAACAACAACGATCGGCCCATAGAAGGGCTACAAGGGCAACATCAGAAAAACCAGCACAAAAACACCAGCTCAAAAAACAAAAAACCAGCACGGGATCTAGTCTAGACGACCGAATACATGATCCCAACTTTTTCATCAAGAGTCTTCTCCATTTTGGCCTGGATATTGTCCATCCAACCAATGACACGTTTCAAGCTCATCAACATTTTTCTTCAAAATGAGAGACTTCTTCTTGGTACTCCCATGGGTTATGGGACTGGGTCCTCCTGTAGCCTCTGGGGAATCATTCTTGTGATCACTATCCTCCTTGGGACCACTGTCCAACAAATTAACCAGGGCCTTGAGATTGATGTTGGTTGCTTTCATGCTATCCTTGCTATGCTAGAGGATTTCAATGATGGTGCTCTCCATATTTTCCATTCTTTTTTGAATCTCAAAAGAAGAAGAATTAGGGTTAGTATTACCCTCCTTGAGATATGTGTCCACTTTCTCCTAAAGGCTGGCATTCTTCAGTTCAAGTTTCCTACACTTTAGATTAAGCCTTTTAATCTCGTGGAAGCACCACTTATTAAATCTGAAGGAGTATAAAGCTTCAGTTTTAGCTGTCTGCAAGGCCCTGATAGTAACTTCCTCTTTATCACCAAAGTCCTCGAAGATCAGCTTGATAGAGGATTCTCCGATTCTCCTTTCATTGGAATTCTCGCTAGGCCATCATGGATGTTCTCCTGAGAATCTTGAGAAACAGGCACAATTTTTAATAATGTTTTTGTTAACATGATTTAAATTTTTATTTTAAAACATTAAAGAATATGCTTAAATTTTTAAAAGAAAATTTAATAATTATAAATGGTGGTTTAAAAAATTAAACACCCTCATGAGGGGCCCACACCTCATGAACCATGTGGGGGGGTTGCACCCTATGGGGTACCATTGGCAATACCCATGGAAACTGTCAGTGGTACTTATGGTATTGTATGGCACCCAAAAAAGAGTGTGAGGGTTACGAGAGAAATGGGGACTATCCCCCAACAAACCATAATTTTTAAAAGAAACTTTACCAACTACGCACCGCATTTTATTTTTTCTCTTATATTTGCAAGTCAAATCATTTTTATTGATGAGATACTTTTCTGTGGATTAATTTTGACTATCGTCAAGTTGCCAACATAAATTTGTTTGTATTTTATTTAAATAAACCCAAAATATATTACATTTATATCAAAATTCATCAAAACGACAATGTGGATCTAATGGTGAGGTCTAATTTTTTCCAAAGAAAATTTGTACAAACTCCCCAAAAATCCCTTATTTAAATGCATATCCAAAAAACTCATTTGACCAAAAATTCTTAAGCCCCAAATCTGCAAACAAACTATCATAAACAACAAACCAAAACCATTAGATTTGTAATAAACAACCTACAAAACCCTCATGTCTTGCCTTGCCCTTTATTCTTTCATGCATGCCATAGATTTAACTCATAGGGTTATAACACCAAAACCATTTCTCTCATGCCACTTGTAAGAAAATTTATAGGCATATAATGATAATTTTCACATGACACATTTTATAAATCAACCAAATAAGTTCTTAGAATCTACATGTAAGAGAATATACAATATACCCACAAAATGTGACATAAAATATACCCTAGAGAGAGAGAGAGAGAGAGAGAGAGAAACCTAGCATCCATCATTAATGTATTATTTAACAATGCAACATTACAATACATCCATGACAACCTTCAAAACCTCAACTATCATCAATTACTCCATGTGAGAAATCATGCAACTACACCTCCCATGCCATGATTCCAACCTCTACAAATGCTAACTTGACTTACCTCAACAACTACCCTCGTGGTTTCTTTTATAGAAACAAGCCCTCACAAAACCACTAAATGGCATTACATAAACCATGTGCTACCTAATCCCTTGGCCCCACATTTAATATCAGGTACTTTATCAATTTTCTTTCCCCAATATTAAATAATTACAACAATTATAATATTACAATGTTACAATAAAACATCAAGTCACCTCGGTTATCCAACAACTGGTCCTCCCCAACCTTAACCTTTCTTTGGTGACTAACTAGGATATCCAATAGTTTTTCATTGGTTGGTAATTCCCCTCCCAACATCCATTTCTTCATCTTCTTTGGAAATAAATCCCCCCTCCCATTTCTGTTGGAGTAGCTAGAAGGAGCACAACAATAGAACCATCAGAGATAGTGAGCTATCCGATGTTGAGGTCTTCCACCTTGGCGCTAAGATTTTGTTGGAGAACCTTTTAGTAGCCTATTGGAAGAGCTTGAACAACCCCCTAGTGATGTTGACCTCCACAACCAAAATTTGGATCACTAACAAAGGTTTTGATAGATTCGACAACACCAAGCTACTGAACATGAAGGAAACCAAATGGATCCCCTCTAAACCCCATTGGGACAAGCTCAATTTTGATAGGTCTTTCAGAAGCGGGGGTGAGGAAGGTGGGGGAATTAGTTTTTATAACAAAGGGCACTTAAAAGTTTCTTTTTCTAGTCCTCTTGTAAACCAAACTATTAACCAAGCTAAAGGTATGGCCCTTCTATGGGGTTTGAAATCTTCCATTGCAACTGGAAGCAAAAAACTTGAGATTGAGGGGAACTCCAAAACCATTATTGAGGTTGTCAAAGGTAACTTCAAGGCTGGGTGGAAAGTGGAAACTATTTTAAGTGACATCCTTGGTCTCCTGGGAAACCTAGAGAAGGTCAAGATAAGCCACATCTACAGAGAAGTGAATTTTGTGGTGGATTCCATGGTTATTGTTGGTCTCTTGTTTGATATCTTACGATGTTGGATGGTTGTCAATTAGCTCCCTAAGTCTATGCAAGGCCTAATTAGGTAGGAAGAGAGTGTTGCCAATAGACTCATAATGATGGTCAAAACCCAATGCTATGGTTGGCTTCAGCTTGGCATGGCTGGGCCCACCACCCCCCTCCTTTTCATGACCATAATTTTGAATTTTGAATTCAACGACTCTAAGCCTTGCCATTTTGCCAATGAAGGGGATCTTGTGCTCACAAGCAAGATGAGCTAGAACTACAATCATTATTTATTATATATACAGCCTTCCCAATATAAAGAAAAGTGGGGTTTTCACAAGGAGTACGTGGTAGTACCTAAGTACGAAGGGTCTGTTTAATAATTTAAATTGTCGTCATATCAAAAAGTTAAATTTATGGAATTTTCCCAATGTGACGGATTGTCTTAGATTTGGTGTGTATTTTCATGATAAACATTACAACTCGTAGAAAGTCTCTCACATGTCGATACACCTATGTGTCTTGGATTTTCAACTTGGCATGCATTTCAATTACAACCTAAATTATTACAACATTTATGGGTGAATTACTTATTTACTAAGCTACTACACTAATTTTATTTTAGATGAGAATTAGGGTTATTCCCCTCTGTACTAGAATTGTTTTAGTGAAATTGGGTTATTTTCTCTTGGTGTGCCTTACCTTCTCTAGAAAGCTCTTATGTTTTTCACTGGTCTAAATATGGGTGGCGATAGGCATAGAATTGAGCTTGACAAAATCAAGGAGGAATTCAAAATTGACCCTATGGTGATGTATTTCTGCAAGCAAGGGAGAATTCTCTCCTTTATGGATAATATGACTAGTTTTGATGAGATGATATCCTGCCAATTTGTGGTGACTTGGAATGAAAGGAGAGTCATGGTGAAAGGCATTATGTTTGAAATAAATGAAGATGTCATTGGAAAAGCCACTGGGCTCCCCACCACTAGTTATAAATGGAAGAAGGCCAACAAAACCCCTAACCAAGCAGGGTTGGACTAGTTCTTCAGTGGCCCTAATGAGAAACCTGTCTGCAAGAAAGGAGGCTACAGTGCGGAAAACCTCCCAAAATTCTATCCAAAGATGTGCAAGATCATCATCACATATTTCACCCTGGAGGTTTGGTATGTTTTTTTTTTTACTATAATCTTTCATTCCTGAATCATCTTAGGCATGAGGATTTAATTTAGATTCCTTTCTTTTTACTCCACTCTATGGAAAGTAATGTTGGTGATGTGGAGGAAGCTAAGGCCCTAGGAAAAAATTCAGTCATCCTCCACCAGGGATTAATGTTTCGGCTCTACAACTTCCACCATGCCCTTTGCCCACTGCCTAACATTTATGTGCTAACTGTCACCCAGTAGTAGTCCAACCCCTTACCTTCTACATCTGAGGATCGTGGCCTCCTCCCTCTGGGTCAATGGGAAAATGTTGTGATAAAAACCCTTCTATAAGCACTGACTCTTCTAAAGCCTCTCCTACCTCAGATTCTCCAAGGGATAATAAAAGAGAGAGGTTCCTAGAGGCCCTTGACCTCCACCCTAGTAAAAAAGCTAAAAACATTGTCCTTATTCTAAATTATGAGGGTGATGTTGACACCCAACAGCGTCAAACCTACCTCTCTAACAAACTGGCTAAAGAGGGGGAAAGAGGCTATAAATAATATGGTGAAAAGAGAGGAGGCCTTGGCAGAGTCAGGCAACAAAATGGGCATTGAAATTAATTATGAAGGAGGCTCTTCCTACAAAGCCTCACAAAGTCCTAAAAATAACATCTCACCTATCCCTTATGTTAATCCCCCCCCCAATCCCGGCAGAAAACTAAACCCCCCTCCCCCCATGTCCCCTTTACTAAACCTGAGCAATATCATCGTGGAAGGGCTCAAGAAAAGACATGTTGGCTCTGGTGGCATGGTGGGTAAGTTTAAACACCAAATTGTTGATATAGAGAAGATGCTTATTCAGTTGAATGAGGAAATGGTAGGTTTAAGCAACCATCTTAGAGATGTTAGAAAATTTGTGCTCAAAGTCATGCACACCTCCACAACCACCCTCTATTTGCTCCATGAGAAGGTGCCTTGAGGTAACTTTGTTGAGGAAGATGATGCTCAAGAGCTTTTCAAGTTCCTTCAGGAGGAGTGGGCAGACATTCTACTATTAAAGTAGCTAGGGAAAGACAACTGATAGTTTTTTATGTTGTTATCTAGATAACTATGTTAGCCCCAGGGTTTGTTTTTAACTTTTTCTACTATAGCCTTAGGACTAAGACTGTTAAGTTATTTACAGCATTGCATGGCATGCTATGGATATTAGCTTTTTTTCTAGGTACTCTATTTTGGACTATGGTAATTTTGGTTTGATGATAAGTGGTGTTGGTGCTCTGAATTTCTTAAGTTGGTTTTTGATAGGGTGATGCAGGAGCATCTTGGGTTCTTGGCAATCTTGTATCACCAAAAAAAAGTTAGAGTATTTAGATATGCTCAATAGTTTTTTTGGGCTCTCAATGATATTTTCTTATTTCCACCAACGGGGCTTAGTTGTTACTCAGTTCCTTCATTCACTGAGCTGGCTTGGTTAATCACTGAGTTAATTTCCTATTGCTCAGTAATCTTTCTCACCGAGTGGTTATATTTGATTTCTATTGAGGTCGACTTGTGCATTTAATTTTGGTCATGGAGTTAATGGTTTTATCGATCATTGGGAAGCATGTAGACCTAGATCTGGTCATTTTCTTCTCCAATGTTGGATCTAAAGGCTGACTTGTTTCGGTAGCCTCTTGTATAAATAAAGTAGTCTGTTGTAGTTTTAGGATCATTTTTTAGATTAAGGATATAGGATTTGAAATTGGAATCCTCGCATGTATTAGGACTGTGGTAATTGAATTCTGATTGTATTTGGTCATAACCAGGAAGACCTTACAACCCGACATGTATGAAGTTATTGATGAGTAATATATGAAGTATTTACATTCTCTCTCTCCATGCTTGTGTTATAGCTTCTGTGTGATGTTTTTGTAAGGAGGTTGGTGATTTGGGCATGTCTTTGGGCCCCTTTCCTAATCTCCCTTGCATCATAGGGGTAGACTTATTGTTACGTTATTCTTTTCTATGTGCTTTGGATACAATTAATATGTTTTTAATGTGTATCTAGTGTATTGTGATTGTACCAAGGGCCAACACCCTCTTGTTTTTTCTTTTTATCAAAAACATCAAGTCACCCCAATAATATTCCAAAGGAATCTCTACACGTTGAATGTCCATAGAGGTGCAAGATTACATACTAAATAAAATATTATAATTATAAACATTAGTATACAAGGTGTACACCACCTATTTACCAATGGACATTAGGTTCATCATTGTTGTTTACTTTTATATGTTGAAATCCATTGACACTACAAGACAAAACCATGTTATTCCTAGCGTCTTTCTATCAAGAACATTCCATTTTGAAATCGGTCATATTTTTTAGCTTCTTTTCTTTTCCACCAAATGGTAAGAAAATATTATTTCGATGTAGATAACCTTATACTTGCATCTTCAATTACTAATAGTTTTGGTGGTTAAATATTTCAACTTTAAACTTTCCTTCTTCTCTAGTTGCTTGCACTCAAATCTAAAATTTATTGTAAAATGATTAAAATGCATGAGTCTGATGTCATTTATTAGGTTAGGTGGGCTAGAACAAAGAGAAATTTTAAATATAAGGTAGAATATAAAAGATGCAACAATAAAAATCCACAACCATGCACATATTTAACATGATTTTCCCAATGTGGGTCACATCTAAAAAAAAATACCCACTCTCTTTTAATATCTAACAAACTGCTAATTACAATATGATAATCTTTCACATTACACATCCACCCACTTAGCATTTTTTTGGTGATTTACAAAGATTGGCTACATGCCAAAACAATAACTCATTCCTTTATTAAATAATGAACATTTTTTTAATTGGAAAAATTTCTTGGTAAATTTGTCACTATCTATCTTGATGACATTCTGATTTTTAGCAAGACAAAGGAGGAGCATATCAAACATCTGGATCTAGTCTTGAAGAAGTTGGAGCAAGCAAAGTTGAAGGTCAACTTGGAAAAATGTGAGTTTTTAAAAAATAAACTTGTGTATCTTGGATTTGTGGTTTCTAAGGGATTTTTAAAGATGGATCCCTCCAAAGTCGAGGTAATCCTTAGTTGGCCCACACCTAAGTCCATAGGAGATGTCAAAAGTTTCCATGGATTAGCCTAATTCTATAGGAAGTTTGTCAGGAACTTTAGCCATGTGTGTGCACCAATTATCAACACAATCAAAGGTGGAATGAAATCTCAGTTTAAGTGGACATAGGAAACATACAAGGGATTTGAGATGCTAAAAAAAAGGTAGAAAACCTTCCATCCTTGAAACTTCTTGATTTTAATCAATTGTTTACTGTGGAGTGTGATGCTAGCAAGTTAGCCATAGATGCAGTTTTGAGTTAGGATGGACATCCAGTTGCATTCTTTTCAGAAAAGCTTAATGAGGCAAAGTAAAAGTATTCTTCTTATGACTTAGAACTATATGAAATGGTTCAAGCATTGAAGAAGTGGCATCATTATCTATTACCCAAAGAATTTATAGTGTACACAAACAACCATGCACTTAGCTTTCTGAATGGACAAGAAAACTAAATCAAAGACTCCTAAAATGGTTGGAGCACCTACACGCATACACTTTCACTATAAAACACAAGAAAGGAGCCTCCAATAAGGTGGAAGATGATTTGAGTAGAATAGGTCTAACTATCCAAGAAGTTCAAATACAAAGTGTGGGTTTGAATGACCTAAAAGACCTCTACAAAGGTGATAAGGATTTGGTAGGGCTTTTGATATTTGTTTTGATTTTACTAATGCTTGTCATGTTTCCTATTCAGAGTATATGTTGTAGGATGGTTTTTTTATTTAAGGGGCATCATCTTTTCATACCACAATGCTTAATGAGAGAAAATATCATCAAGGAAAAATACCAAGGAAGTTTAGGTGGATATTTTGGAATTGACAAGACATTAGAATAGGTTGGTAGGGTCTATTTTTGGTCACACCTCCAAGAAGATGTAAGAAAGTTTATTGAAGAATGTTCCATTTGTCAAAGAGATAAGGGATCCTCTAGAAATCTTGGCTTGTATCAACCATTAGCTATTCCAACCAGACCTTAGGAATGTCTAAGTATAGATTTTGTCCTTGGACTGCCTAGAACTCCAAGAGGTTATGGTAGTGTATATGTAATAGTGGAAAAGTTAAATAAAATGGCACATTTTGTGCCCTATGAATGAACTAATGGTGCTTCATACATAGTAGGGTTGTTTTGTAGAGAAGTGGTCAAAATTCATGGATTACCCCTTAGTATAGTGAGTGATAGAGATACTAAATTTGTTAGACATTTATGGCAGACTTTGTAGAAGAAGCTTGGGACTAATTTGTCCTTTTCATCTACCTACCATCCATAATCTAATGGTCAAACTAAAGTAGTTAATAGGTCTTTGGGAAAATTTCTTATGTGTCTTACCAAGCAACATGGTCAATCTTGGGATTTGATCATAGGGCAAGCAGAATATGCATAAAATGATTTTGTTAATCGGAGTACAAGAAGTCCCTTTGAAATTATCTATGGATGTCATCCTAGAGGCATTATGGAACTCAGGGATCTCAGTTCTATGGATCACAAGAGTTCCCAAGGTGATAAGTTTTCTAAGAACATGAAGGAAATCCATGAACATGTGAGAAATAATTTGCAACAGAGTTCTAAGAAATACAAAGAAAAAGAAAACATGAAAAGAAGGGATGTTCAGTACAAGGTAGGTGATTTTCTAATATCCTTCTTGAGCAAGGAAAGGTTACCTAAGGTTCAACCTAGTAAGCTACTTATGAATAATATAGGACCCCTTAAAGTTGTGCACAAGCATGGTAACAATGCATATGAAGTGGAACAACCCCCTGACTTGGGCATTTCACCTATATTCAATATCAGTGACTTGTATCCCTAGAAAGATCCTCAACCAAGTATAGATCAGACTAAATCTATTGTCCCTGATGAACCAGATTGGATTCAAGATCTCCCTCCTAGTCAACCTGTGCAATTGGAAAGTATTCTTCACTCCAAGGTCATCAAGAAGACCGAAAAGGGTGTATACAGAGATTATTAGTTAAGTGGGTAGATCTCCCTGAATAAATGTCACTTGGATGTCAAAGGTAGATATCTTAAATCATAACACCACTGTGAAGGAACTATCAACTTAAGGGACTTGAGTTTTTCCTACCCCGACAATATGATGCAAGGGCACAAAATTCCTAACCAAGTTGTGACAGGAAGTCAAATAGTTTTTGTTTTTCTTAAATCCAAGATGTTGGAATCCTTTTTATGGAATTTAATAAGGACTATGACATGTAATATGTCTTAGGAGGTGGTAGGTATGTTAGGAATGCAAAAGTTTCTCAATGTGCAACTTTGACATTATTCAAAATGTTGCTTCCCAATGGCTAGTTGGCTAAGAAATGTTGTCTAACTATTGAAACTGATTGAAGGCATCCATAAGGCTTGAAAATGTCAAAGAATGTGGGGGTTGGTGAAGTAATACATAAAACAAGACTTGCTTCAAGTTTTTCTTTATCTTTTGTATCTTATTTTTCTATTTTTCTACATTTGTATGAAGGTGTAGGGTAGTGTATGGACATAGAAGACTCTGAATGATTGAGGAATTGTTAGAGCCTTGATTAGACCTAAATCTCCTCCTATTTTGAAGGTCTCAAGTATTTTGGTTTGTAAAAGTCATTGTTTGGATGTCCATTGGTTTAGAACCCTCAACATTGGGGTTTTGAGACCAAAATGGCTCTATTCTAACATTACACTTTGGGAATCTCCTAAACCCTCTTGGAATGTTAGAATATATTGTATTATAATATTGGAAGTGATTTTTGGGGTCACAGAGACCAGGCAACCATTGTTTATATGAAGCCCTAGGTTGATCACAATGAAAGTGGTGGGTTGGGAAGGGTTGAAGACATGGAAGTGTAGACCCAATATGAATGAGTGGAATCAAATATGTGTGTGTTCTAGTTTCTCTGGAGGTGTATGAACCATAAGCAGTCACCCAAGTGCAAAGATAAATTGACTGGTGAAGGGTTGTAGATCATTCTTTAACATTAGGCTCATCTTAAAGAAAATAGGTCTAATTAGTGTGAGTGTGAAAAGTAGGATTACACTACACTTAAATCAATCATTATTTGGTTAATCTAATTAAATGAAAGCATGATAATCTAAGAATTTAAAATTAACCAAGGTGACTCATTTCCTTCTAGTAGATAGGAGTATGAGTTTTCTCTCAGGACATTGCAAGCCCAATGACTTTAGACTCTATCTCAATGAAATATTTTAAGAGATAATCTACTATGCAATGCAAGTTCATCCAAGATTAATTCATTTTAAATAAAATTGAAGTATTCCTAGATGTGATTGATGCAATGAAGATGAAATAACTAAACTAAGATTTTAATGCAAAAATAAACTAATCAAGCAATTAATCTCTCTAACAATGATCTCAAAATGCATAAATAATAATCAATTTGACAACATTACTCTAAGCAAAAATTGGAATCCTTCTTGTGAGAATGGACGCTTGATTATATAGATATCCTCTAAAGAATGAATGGACAAGATTGATTCAAGATGAATGATTGTGATTCATTCTGAACTAGCACAATCCACGTGCAATTGTTTTATTTGGTTGAGAGAATCAGTTATTTGGGAAACTTCCCAAGAAGAACTGAAGTTTATGATGAGTTAACAAATTTGTTTTTCTAGTTAACTGGATTGTTTCCAAAATTGATTTTAGTTGACTGGATAATAACTTCATAAATGCCTTTTCAGGATATTTAAGGGATTTAAAAGGATTTTATTCATTTTTCTCCAAAAATGTGATAACATAATTAATTAAATTCCCTTTTTTATGATTAATTAACAATTTCTATTTATTTAATCAATATCCTAGAATATTAATTAAATAAATGGTATAAGGTTGGATTTTATTGCCAATAACATTAGAATTTAGGAATTAAGTAATTAACTAGGATCAAGTGCAATAATTGAATGAGACTTAGAATATTGGTCAAATCAAATTAATGAGTTGAATTGCCTTAGGTTAGGACTTAGGAGATTTTGATCAAAATTAGGACTTTCTTGATGAATAATTGAGATTAGGGGCTTATGGTATTGGTGACCATTTTTAGGTGATTAGATTTTCCCCTCTTTGAATTGATGTGTGATCAATGGATTGATTCAAAGAATAGTTGGTGTTGAGACCAAGAATAGTTTGATGTGAAGTGATGAAACTACTCTTAAGTTTATTGATTCAAAGATATTGATTCTAAACTTGATTGAACTAGAACCAATAGGAAAATAACATAATGGTCAATTTGATGTGAAGCGATGAAATTGAACACCTATCTAGTTTGATGATGACAACTTACCAATTTGATTTGAAGTGATGAAATTGATTAATGTCAAAAAAGTCTCTTGAACCATTGGATTGGTTTGAATGAATAACCAATTTGATGTGGAGTGATGAAATTGATTATCATCAAAACATTGATAGTGCCACTGAATTGATTTGATGTGATGAAGCCAATTGGATTGATGAGGACAATACTAGTTTGATGTGAAGCGATAAAATTGGCATGCCCCTAGAGATTTAATGACGAGGAATCTCAACTTGATGAGGTGCGATGAAGATGAGATGCCCCTAGCGATGAAGTCTTGTTTGATTTGATGATATGATTGCTTGATTAAAGATTCTCAATGTTTGTGATCACTGAATTGTTGATGTTCAAGATTATTCCCCCTCGGTAGCGAAATCAAAATACGGCTAGGTGCCCTAGTGATCTAAACAAATTTCAATTGATAACATGATGTGGGAAGGAATATATCTAATTAAAGAGA
>BSBK01000421.1:0-65000 GCA_027943335.1 Chamaecyparis obtusa
GCAAAAATCAAAAGATCAGTTAAATTTGAAATTAACTCTTGTACTCATTTTGTAAGTTTCTAAACTCAACATATGATTGTGAGTTAAAAAGAAGATTGGAGTGATCTCAACTTCCAATTATGAGTTAAAAAGTTGATTTGCATGATTTTCACAAGATAATTGCTTCTAATTCCTTGATTACTTGCCAATCAATTTGAGTTAATCAAGAAGTGATTTTGGTTTTTCCATGAGTTCTCAAACTTGGATTTCTATATAAACAACCCTCGGTCCTTCCACAAATCAGTGTGCAATCTTGAGAACAACAATGCTATACTATCAAGTTTTTGAGAGATTGTGCCAATTTTTGAGATCAATTGCTATCATTTATTTCTAGTTTTTGCATTCATAGCTTAGCTTCATTTTCATTTGATATCAAGTTTTAGATTAATTTCATCTTAGATTAATCATCCTTATTCCATTGAATATCACAAAAATATGGTTTAATCTTGCATTCATTTCAATCATTTTTGCATTTTAAATCCTTCGTTTAGCCGTTGCATTGTCACTAATCTCATTCAAATCTAAGATTACCATACTCACATCTTCTAGAAGGTAGTAAATCACCTAATTGATAATATATTCATTGATTTTTTATTTGTTTAGCATTAATCTGTAATGTTTTACTAAAGTGTTGTGTCTTTTGAATAGGTACAATTTTCACACACACATTTCTAGCGCCTACCGTGGGGCCTAATATTGGCTTCCATTTCATTTTTCATCAATTTTCTGATTATTTTTTGTCAAGTTTTTGGATTTTTGAAATTTTCTGTACAGTTTCCAGAGAATATTGTACAACAATTTATAGATTTTCATTTCAAAAGCTACTATCTTTTGTACAATAGACAACATTATTGAAGTTTCATGCAGGTTCATGCACATTGTTGTATCAGAGAAACTTTGTCATGTGGGTAGAGGTATATTGTCGTACGATATTTCACACTAGTATTTCAATTGTCGTATGGGTTTTGTGATTAGTTTTTAATGATTTTTTGTTTTTTTGTCCTGAAATTTGATTGATCCTAATCCTAACCTCTGTTGTTTGCTAGTGCGTGATTATTTTGAGACAACCTAATGCTTTTTGTAGGACGTGAGATGAAGACTTGAGCATTGAAATGTACCCTTTTTGCCTATTCTTATCTTTTCTTCTTGTGTGCTAAAATGTTGTCACACTTCTATGAATCATTATATCCAAGATTACTCAAGAATGAGGTCTCCAATGGCAACTCATAGCTCTCTATTCATGGAGTGCAAGGGTTTTGATGAAGGCCCTCAAATTTAACCTAGTTTGTGCCCATGCAAGTACACCATAAAATGAGAGATTCAAAGAGGAAAAGAAAGAATGCTAGTCTCCATGATCATCAAGTATGCATGAAAACAAAAATAAGATCTATTCTATATGATAACAATGCATGAAAGAAAACTATTCTCTGAAAGCAAATGCTTATGCAAGATTAATCTATGGAAGGAAATATGGATCTAATCTAATATGCAAGTGCAAAATTAATCTAAATGATTTCCATGGGGCATGAGAGAAGAAGACAAGAAGAGAGAAGTTGCAATATCCAAGCTCAAGTGCTCAAGAATCTTCTCCAAAATTGCTCTCCAAACCTGTAGCATAACAATATGAAAACCTAGATATGAAAATGAGAAGGAGAGGGCTCCTTATAAAGGAAAGTGGATAGTTAAGATTAAGAGGCAAAAATAAATGAGCAACAGTGGAGATTAAATCTTGGTTGATCCATGTGCTCAAAGATTCTTTAAGAGGCAAAAAGATGAAAAAGGCCCACCACTTAAAAGTATGTGCATTAAAGTGGAGAGAAAAAGGAATTTTTATTTATTTTTTACTTATTTTTATTTCCTTTTTCAACAAAGAGATATTTAAGTGGGGATTTTATTTATTTATTGTATCATCTTAAAATGGAAGCACTTCCATGATAAGAGCATTTAGCCCTCTGAGTAAGTGGTTTGGGGTCATGTTAAGCTCCTTGATTGGGTCTTTGCATGTATTTGGCTTTCTCCCCATTTTTCCACTTCTTCTCTGCACTTGATTTCTGCATTCTAGGTGAAATTAGGGTTAAGGTCTTAAGGACTTTCCTGATTTTCCTATTTCCATGGCTCTATTTTCTAGGTAGGATTCAAAAATGAGACCTAGTTAATCATCACATCATTCTGAGGATTTTCTATTTGTTCCTGACACTGGGTCCTGTTCAGACATCAATTTCTAAGTTTTTGGCACCCCCAGAACTCCTGTTACAGAATCTAGCAAAGTTAGGGTTTGAGGTCAAAGTCGACCTCAACCCTGACTAGGTCAGGGTTGACCTCAGCCTTGACTAGGTCAGGGTTGACCTCGACCTTGACCTCTTCTCACCAGGATTTCAAAGTTTCATTTTTCGCTAATTTATCTTTTGGGATAATTATTTCCCACTTTTGGATCGGCTCTTTCGGGCTCCGAAATGGTAAATCCTTTAATGGTATTTTATCAAGGTATATTTTCTAAAGGTGAGGACCTAATTGGGATTTAATTCTTCATGGTGTCCCATCTAGAGGAGTGTGCCCTAGATCACTATAAAAGGGGGCCTTCCTCTCTCATTTTGACATCCACACTCAAGCAATTTCATGAGCAAGCTCTCAAGTGCAAGCAAGTCTTAAAGCATTCAAGTGTTCAAGCATTCATCCATCAAGGAGTTCCATTGTTAGCTATTGAAAGATTCAATCTCTTTGGAGCCCCCTTGAAGATTTATCCTTGTCCATTCATTTAAGCCTTCTCATATGCAAAGATCAAATCAAGATTGGTGTTGAAGATCAAAATACCATTGATTGGAGACATCCTACATTCACTGAAGCAATCTTACTAATGGATTTGAGGATTTGAATCCTCTACAAGGACTTCAACATAAGCGAGGTGATTTGTTTCAATTACTTTGTTTATGCATAATATATTTCAATTCAATTTCAATGTTAATTCTTAAACTGGGGTTTGACCAAGGGAAACCCCCCATACAACCAAAAACCCCCATTTTCTTGTAGGTACAGGTGTGAAATCTTGGATCTAAGAGTGAATTTGGATACCCTTTTCGACAATCTTTCAGGATCTATGAACAGAATCAGAATCAGACTTCGAATAAATAATGTGGTCTTTGACCTTTTAAAAGGTCAAAGTCGACCTGTGTGAATTTGGAGAAAAGATTTCTGGGTTTTGTCCGCCTCGGCATTTCCAGTCTAGAACAGGTGACATAATCTTTAGAAAATTCATATAGAAGCCATAATTCAGTATTTTCCAGATTTGCAATAATTCAAGGTTAGTATTTGCACTTCAATTATTTCAGATTTCAAGCTTAATCCAACTATAAGGAAGTATAGGGTTTCTCTCTCTTTTTCATATTCTTCATAGATTAACCTCTTGGTTGATCAAATTGGATCTCTCTTTTGGGAATTTGGATTTAGGAGTAAATCTTACATTTTCCCCAGACACTTACACAAATAGAGGTGATTCCAAATTACATCTATTCATTTTGGTGAACCCGACTAGCTTACTCTCTTTCTTTTTGGTGTTAGATTTCCTTTTATCTTGTTAGATTTTTCCTCTGTGATTGATCTTGCATGCTAATTAGATTTCATATTCATGCTTTATGTGTTCTTAGTTTAGTTCATTTGCATTATATTGGTTTATGAGCTTTACTACCACTAGTCCTACTTATAACATTCCAGTTAGAAGAAGTCGTAGACTCATGGGTGCATTTGAGCCTGAATCTTCTCCTTTCCTTAGGATCCCCGATGATAACTTGATTCTTCATGATTCTAATCCTACTATGGAGAAAAACTCTTCTCACTCATCTCATGATGAGGATGATGGTTTAAGGGTTCCTCCTGAACAAGTCCAAAAAATTTCCACTGAACTTGATAAAATGGGTAATTGGCTTCTTCAAGAAAATCATGGTCAATATTCCATTCAAGCTATAGAGGCTCTTAAGAAATTTCTCTATGATAGTGATCAAGGTGTTAATCTCTTGCATGGTATTACTCATCTTGTGCATTCCAATGTTAAACCTTTAACTCAAGAGGCTCAAGATTTAGGTTTCACTGCTCCTATCACTAGTGTTGAACCTCCTTCTAATCCTTTACCTAGTATTCCTATCTATACTCCTCCTTTGGTGACTGTGATGGTTCCCTCTGTTCCTATGATTATTCCTCCCATGTCCCTTCCTACATCACAACCTTCATATCATAGTGTTCCTTTCACTTATTCCACTCCACTTCCAACTGTAGTTCCTAGTGTTCCTCTAGTTGTGTCTTCTATTCCTGCAACTTCTTACACTTTACCTAGTGTGTCTAATGTTGCTACTCCTCCTATTTCCTCTAATGATTCCACCATCATCAGTTTGGCTCAAATCATATCATCCTTACAACAACAACTTTCTTCCTTTACTCAAAACAAGTTTAGTATTCCTACATGTGACATGGGAAGTCCTTTGTCTAGGGATATTATCCAAACTCCTGTTCCTCAGCAAGTCAATATGCCTCATCTTGAGAATTATAATGGAAAGGGAGATCCTGTTCATCATGTTAAAACATTCCAAATCCTTTATAGTGATTATGCTCATGACCATAGGATTTTAGCCAAACTGTTTGCTCGAACCTTTCATGACAAGGCCTTACAATGGTATTGTTCCTTGCCTCCTTATTCCATTGATTCCTTTCCACAACTTGCTAATGCCTTTATTCAACAATTTCAAAACAATATTGGCCTGCATGTGTCTTTGATTGATTTAATGCATTGTAAACAAAGTGCTAAAGAAAAATTGACTGAATTTATTGGTAGATTTAAGCATTTGCATGCTTAGATTTCTTATCCTGTTCCTGATATTGATATTCAATGTATGTTTATTTCAAATTTGCAAAAGGATATTAGAGATAAGATTCTGCTTACTGAATTTACCTCTTTTCAACAACTTTGTGTAGTGCTTCATCATTATCAATTACAAGTGAGTCAGTTTGAGAGAAACACTCCAATGGCTCCTGTTCCAGTTGATAAGAGTGATGCTGCTCCTAATCCAAATAAGTTTCAAAAATTTAATAATTATGTCAAGATAAACAAACAAGCGAATGCAGTTGCTAATCAGGTTGCTGTTGCATCTCATAATGCCACTTCTGCATCCACTTCTTTTCGATTAAATCATACATTTACTCCTCTTTCTGAAACTTTACATGCTATTATGAATAGGTTGTTAGCTGCTAATATGATTACTTTACCTCCTATTTGACCTCTTTTACCTACTACAATTGCGTCTAAATCTTTTGATCAAAATGATTTTTGTCAATATCATCGTCAGAATGGTCATGATACTGAGAGATGTTATTCTTTAAAACATAAGGTCCAAGATCTCATTGATGCTAAAGCTTTATCTGTTGATAATCTGGATAGTAGTGGGAATCAATTTGTCTCTCCTCCTAATCAGAACCTTCAAATCTATATGAATCCTTTACCTACACATGATACTAATACTATTGCTCAACCATCTGCTATGGAAACTGTATATGATTCAAAGATGGATGATCTTAATCATGTTGTTAATCAAGTGGAGCATGTTGCTAAGTCTATATCTCCACCTCAACCTTCACTTCAAGTTCAATCTCAACCTCTAGTTAAACCTAAACCTAAAGTGAAACCTCAACCTAAACCATGACAACAAATTAAGGATAAAAGACCTCAGGAACTTTTGATTACCTTTGATGACTCTGAGATTGTTAAGGCTCCTGATGGTCCCCTTTACATTGCTGCTAGGGTTGCTTAGATACCTACTCGTGGCTGTCTTGTTGATCCTACCTCCTTAGTCAATGTTATCACTGAAGAAAATATTTTTATGAAAAGATTACAACGTGACTTCTATGATACATCAAATGTGTGGATTCAAACTTGTAATGGTTTTCTTTATCCCTCATTTGGTTCTATTACTTTACCGGTTGAAATTTTTGGAAAACTTGTGAACACTACCTTTGTTGTGGTTCCTACTTCTGATCAATTTCAAGTTAAGCTAGGTTTGCCTTGGTTGACTACCATGCATGTTGTTGCTTCACCTATACATAAGTGTCTTAAGTTCATTCATGATGGAAAAGTGAAGATGATCAATCATAGTCTATATCAACCTTCTAGGCCTAGAGATTGTGCTGCTCTGGATTTCTTTTGGCCTTCATCACCTAATTCATGTCCTCCTCGCCCTGATAATCTTTTTCAATCATATCAAGCCTATAAGCATCATAAAATTCTTCAATTAAGCATACCTCCTATGGATCTTAATCGTGGTCTTTTACCTACACCTTCAATACCTCCTTCAACTATGGCTTCTTGTTCTGTTAATCAAGTTCCTCCTGCTAAATCTATCAAAGATCCTGTGATTGCTCCTCCTATGGTTGATAATCCTATTGATCTTCCTAAAGAACCTATGAAGGATCCTGTGATTGTTCCTCCTAGTTCTCATCCTATTTCAAATAAATCAAAATGTAACTGATCTACTAATGAACGTTGTAAAAAGCCTCATGCTCATGTTGAAGCTAAAAGATCTCTACTTTCTATGGATAAACCTATGCATAATGTATTAGAAGATGTTGCTACTAATAATGATGCTCACATGCATGATTATGATGATTCTATTCGTATCTTAGATCCTATTTTGATTAATTTGGATGAAGAAGATACTCTTGATGATACTGATAATGTTACTGATGAATATGAGACTATTGACATTGACATTGATTTGCCGAATATGGTTTCATCTCAATTAACTCTTACACCTAGTATTGAACATAGTGATTCTCAAGAGGATCCTTGTTTGGAACTGGCTATCATTCCTACTATATTGGATATAGTCCCTCTTGCAAGTTACCCACCTACCCTAAATGATATACAATGAGATGGGGAAAGTAGGCAACACGCTTGATTGGCTTGTCCTTTGTGGTAGCTTTGTTGTGTGTTTGCCTGCTGTATTGTGCTTCTCCCATAATGTATTGCTAAATGTTGTTAGATTCTTTTATACGATCCTTGTTACTTAGTTGTTACAAGGTGATGAAAGAATCAAAACTATTGTTCCATTCCTCTATATGTATCTCTATTCTTCTATGTGTTGTTCAATGTTATGTTGTAACTGTGCTATTGTTTGTAAATGTTTCCTTGTGCAATATGCTTGGATTCAAGATATGGTAGCACTAATTCTTTTTTTTCTCCATGTCATGGTCCGAAAAGATTCTTCTTTGTATATCTTATGTAATCCTTCCTCCTTTGTGATTGTAGTTCTACTTCCTTTGGGGAATGATGTTAATTCATTTGCAATAATATCATATATATATTATCTTATGATCATACTAACCCCATGGTAGGTAGATCTCTTTCATGTTCTCTGTATGTTTCTATGATATTTCCCTTGATTTGTCTTTGTTTGGGGGCATCTCGATGTGGAAACGTAATTAGTGGAGTTGTTTATGTTTCTGTTAAAGCCATTGCTCCTGTTAAAGTGTTAGCAATGACTTTAATGTGTGGGCATACACTCTGCTCACTTTTTACACACACGCACTTATGAAAAAATTTAAAATATGCTAAATCTTCTAAAGGTAACACACATAGGTTGCTAAATCCTAAGGAAGACACACACTTTAAATTTAATTTTCAATCTTTCTTTTTGGATTAAGAACTAATCCTTAAAGTATGGATTTATATTATGATCTCTTGATCCCTCTAGTTTCAAATACACATATATTGTGATCCCTTAAGGTCGAAAGTGTCCTTAAGACTGGATCTCTTTTTGTTTTTTATTTATTCTTATCGAATAGGATATTCCTAAGGATAAATCCTTGATGGGTTGACTAGTGAGTAGCCACATTCACTAGGCTATTCAATTCCATCTTTCTGATTGCACCTTTTTCCTATGTGGTTCACAATGGGACATAAGTTCTCATTGGGTGAGGTAATCACACTTTTTCTTTCTTTAGAGATGTCTCTCTTATCTATGATTTAAGAGTCGATGAAGACTTGAGTCCTTGGGGGCTTGGGATTTCTCTTTGTCCCTTAGATTACAATAAGATTATCTTGTTATTTTTATCTCCTTTACCAAGAGTTTGCATTAAGTCCATACTCTTGCTAAAGTGGGGGCTTAATGTATCATCTTAAAATGGAAGCACTTCCATGATAAGAGAATTTAGCCCTCTGAGTAAGTGGTTTGGGGTCATGTTAAGTGCCTTGATTGGGTCTTGTATTTGGCTTTCTCCCCATTTTTCCACTTCTTCTCCGCACTTGATTTCTGCATTCTAGGTGAAATTAGGGTTAAGGTCTTAAGGAATTTCCCAATTTTCCTCTTTCCATAGCTCTATTTTCTAGGTAGGATTCAGAAATGAGACCTCCTAGTTCACCATCACATCATTCTAAGGATTTTCTATTTGTTCCTGACACTAGGTCCTGTTTAGACATCAATTTCTAAGTTTTTGGCACCCCTGGAACTCCTGTTGTAGAATCTGGAAAAGTTAGGGTTTGAGGTCAAAGTTGACCTTGACCCTGACCAAGTTAGGGTCGACCTTGACCTTGACCTCTTCCTACCAGGATTTCAAAGTTTCATTTACCAGTAATTTATCTTTCAGAATAATTATTTCCCACTTCTGGGTTGGCTCTTTCAGGCTCCGAAATGGTAAATCCTTTAATGGTATTTTATCAAGGTATATTTTCTAAAGGTGAGGACCTAATTGGGATTTAATTCTTCAAGGTAGCCCATCTAGATGAGTGTGCCCTAGATCACTATAAAAGGGGGCCTTCCTCTCTCATTTTGACATCCACACTCAAGCAATTTCATGAGCAAGCTCTCAAGTGCAAGCAAGTCTTAAAGCATTCAAGTGTTCAAGCATTCATCCATCAAGGAGTTCCATTGTTAGCTATTGAAAGATTCAATCTCTTTGGAGCCCCCTTGAAGATTCATCCTTCTCCATTCATTTAAGCCTTCTCATATGCAAAGATCAAATCAAGATTGGTGTTGAAGATCAAAATACCATTGATTGGAGACATCCTACATTCATTGAAGCATGCTTACTTATGGATTTGAGGATTCAAATCCTCTACAAGGACTTCAACATAAGCGAGGTGATTTGTTTCAATTAATTTGTTTATGCATAATATATTTCAATTCAATTTTAAGGTTAATTCCTAAACTTGGGTTTGACCAAGGCAAACCCCCCATACAACAAAAAACCCCCATTTTCTTGTAGGTACAGGTGTGAAATCTTGGATCTGAGAGTGAATTCAGATACCCTTTTTGACAATCTTTTAGGATCTACGAACATAATTGGAATCGGACTTCAAATAAATAATGTGGTCTTTGACCTTTTAAAAGGTCTAAGTCGACCTATGTGAATTTGGAGAAAAGATTTCTGGGTTTTGTCCGCCTCGGCATTTCCAGTCCAGAATAGGTGACATAATCTTCAAAAAATTCATATAGAAGCCAGAATTCAGTATTTTCCAGATCTGCCCTAATTCTAGGTTAGTATTTGCACTTCAATTATTTCAGATTTCAAGCTTAATCCAACTATAAGGAAGTATAGGGTTTCTCTCTCTTTTTCATATTCTTCATAGATTGATTCGATTGTGTATTAACCTCTTGGTTGATCAAATTGGATCTCTCTTTTGGGAATTTGGATTTAGGAGTAAATCTTACATTTTCCCCATACACTTACACAAATAGAGGTGATTCCAAATTACATCTATTCATTCATTTATTAGAAGAGGAATTTTAATTAAATGAGATGATTTTATTTAATTAAAAGATTTATTTAATTAAAAAGGGAAGTTTTATTTTAATTAAATGAGGCTTAGAATAAAATGATCAAACCTTAGGAAATATTAAAATAATTAAATTAATTACAATTTGATCAAGGAAATTGATTTGAAAATATTACAAAACATTGATTCAGAAAATTGATAAATTGGTTCCATCATTTGATAAATTGAAGAATGGGGGCCCAAAGTCTAGGTGACCATTTTAGGGTGCATACATTTGCCCCTCTTTGGGTAATGTGTGATCATTCTGGGAACACATGTAGCCAAAGAATGAAATTTAAATGTGAGATCGATTTGGGATCACAAAACAACTGAAATGTGTGTTCAACAGATGGGAACACATCAGGAAAAAGATAAGCTGATTGAAAAAAAGAAGGTTTAAAATAATAGGATTGATAAAGCTAAATCAAGGATTGAAATTTGATAAGTACTGCCCCCTCGTGATCGAAATAGAAATGAGATAGAGAAGAAACAATAAATTGATAAATTTGATCAAATTGAACTAAAGATAAGGTTCTTGATGTAAGATGAAAAATATAAGGATCACATAACCAAGGTAGATCACTAAGCATGAAAGTTTATGCCCCATGGTGGGCACCAAAAAATGTGTGCTAAAATGTTGTCACACTTCTATGAATCATTATATCCAAGATTACTCAAGAATGAGGTCTCAAATGGCAACTCATAGCTCTCTATTCATGGAGTGCAAGGGTTTTGATGGAGGCCTTCAAATTTGACCTAGTTTGTGCCCATGCATGTACACCATAAAATGAGAGATTCAAAGAGGAAAAGCAAGAATGCTAGTCTCCATGATCATCAAGTATGCATGCAAATGAAAATGAGATCTATTCTATATGATAACAATGTATGAAAGCAAACTATTCTATGAAAGGAAATGCTTATGCAAGATTAATCTATGAAAAGAAATATGGATTCAATCTAATATGCAAGTGAAAATTTAATCTAAATGATTGCCATGGGGCATGAGAGAAGAAGACAAGAAGAGAGAATTTGCAATATCCAAGCTCAAGTGCTCAAGAATCTTCTCCAAAATTGCTCTCCAAACCTATAGCATAACAATATGAAAACCTAGATATGAAAATGAGAAGGAGAGGGCTCCTTATAAAGGAAAGTAGATGGTTAAGATTAAGAGGCAAAAATAAATGAGCAATGGTGGAGATTAAATCTTGGTTGATCCATGTGCTCAAAGATTCTTTAAGAGGCAAAAAGATGAAAAAGGCCCACCACTTAAAAGTATGTGCATTAAAGTGGAGAGAAAAATGAATTTTTATTTATTTTTATTTCCTTTTTCAACAAAGAGATATTTAAGTGGGGATTTTATTTATTTATTTATTAGAAGAGGAATTTTAATTAAATGAGATGATTTTATTTAATTAAAAGATTTATTTAATTAAAAAGGGAAGTTTTATTTTAATTAACTAAGGCTTAGAATAAAATGATCAAACCTTAGGAAATATTAAAATAATTAAATTAATTACAATTTGATCAAGGAAATTGATTTGAAAATATTACAAAACATTGATTCAGAAAATTGATAAATTGGTTCTATCATTTGATAAATTGAAGAATGGGGGCCCAAAGTCTAGGCGACCATTTTAGGGTGCACACACTTCTAAGCCCTTGTTTGCAAGAAACCCTTTCAGAAATTGCTTGCCAAAGAATGCTCAATCAAAAAAATTTCTAACTTGTGGTTTTGTAGGTTACCAAAATCTTCATCGAGAAAATATTCTATTTGGTTAATCTATTTTTCAAAGGCACATAGTTAATTAATTATGTGCGTCATATTGCCATTTTGGAAGGCATTGAGGGGATTATATTCTTCTCTTTTCAGAGAATCAAAAACCTAGAAGGTATCTCCCCTTGCCAATGTGCATACTATCTCTGGATTAACTCTGTTTGGTGTGTCTTGGATAGGGAAAATGACAAGGTTAGGGGATTATTATCTTCTTTTTTTAGAGAATCATAGACCTAGATCCTGTGGTCCCCAACCTCACATTTCAATTAATCCTTTAGAGGGCCTACCGGTTGAGGTAAAAAGCTCCCGAGAACAACCCAAGTTGGGACAAGTCTTAAGCTGACTCTTCCACCCCACTATAAAATTTGACGCTTCCTTGAGATTAAAGCCTCAGAAGACATGATTGTGTTTGATCTTGGAGCCTTGAAATGATCTTTTCCATGAACAATTTCTTGGTGTCAACTCTTGTACTAGTATTATCAAATTGTTTCAAGGACCTATTCTGTGTCGTATGAGCCTACATATTATCGTATGGTACTTTTTCAAAACTATCAAAAATGTCATCTTGTTAACATAAAAGCCAATTGACCTCATTTTTTGACCAAAAGACTATCATAAAAATTCACTATGTCAGGTAGAGAGAAAAGAAACAACAATCCAAATCTCATTTTCCCAAAGTGGTCTATTTTGCTCAATTTTCCATCTTGTTGGTTAATCTGAAACATGTTTCATCTTGTGTCAAAACCTTGTCAAAATATCAAATTTTCATCATCTCCCAAAGGCTAAGTGTTGTGTATTAGTGTCTACTATCTTTTGGGCATCTACCCATACATCTCAGATACTATATCCTTCACTTATGTCTAGGTCATCTTTACATCCAACAATCCTTGACAAGATTGTGCCACTTGGTTTTTCCTAAATCATATTGTAATTTCATTTGTCTTATCTTGCTTTGAGCTTCACTTAAAGGTTAATGGTGGAAAAAAGAGCTTCCTCACACAGAAAACCAAGAGAAGATCTGAATACATCACCTTCATCTTCTCTCATTTCTCAGTCTTTTCATCAACCATATGATCCCAATCTTTACAAAGAAGATGAGCTAGGAAATCTATGCCCTAAGAGAGGTCACACACATCCTTCAACTCAAGAAAATACCCCAAAAGACAATCAAAACACTGCTATGTTTCAAAGAGCATCTAGCCATGGTTCACAACGCCATGAATTTGATGAGGGTAGGGCTCAAGAGCCCACACCTTCAGAAATTGCACAATAGAGAGATGATTATCTCTTTGAGAAAATCATGAAACATTTCCTATGAGAGGATAAAGAGATATACTTCCTTGAATTGGCCCAAAAAGGGGATAAACTTCCTCACCATTTTAATGTTGAAGACATCGTAACACAAGAGAAAGTGTTGGCAAGTTATCTATACTAAGATATATGACTAGATATAGTGTTTTCATTATGGCAACAAAGTCATAGAGTAGTTTGGAGTCAGCGCACTAAGTGTAAAGATTATAATTCAGTTAAGTGTTGAAGACTAGATAGCATACAGAGCACCAAAGACTCAGAGCATCAACGCACATGTGTATGGATGAATTAAGGTATGCACCTTGGAAGTTAAGGTTGTTAGACTATAAGTTAAGGTTGTTAGACTATACTTATACTTAGTCTAATAGCACATAAGTAGATATGCAAAGATGTGAAAGTTACAGTCAGTTGAAGTTGCACAGCCAGTACTTGCTAACAGAGAATAGAGCATAGAGCCGACAAAGACTATTTTGGTTTGTGATTATAAATTAATGTTGTAGAGGCTATGTGCCCATTGTATTTAGGTTACTGACATATGTACATGTATAATTTTAAGCATGCTTAAGCCAATTCATTTGGAAGTGTTATTTGTAATTAGTTATAGGGCTGACCTAATTGTATATTTGGTATGAGTGCATAAATAGAAGGTGCACCCAATGTAATCAACATGGAAGTGGCAAGAGAGTTGTGATAAGTAGAGAAGAGGTATGTGAAGTAAGCATAAGATGTATTAGAGCTTTGATAGAGGTCAAAGCATCAACGCACCAAAGGAACTAATTTGAAAAGCAGTGTCATAGTGACAGTTCACCTGTAGATATAGTGTGTATCTAATTCAAAAGGTTGTAGCCTTCATCATTTGAGAAATGAGCTCTAGGATAGTGAGTCCACTCCCTTAACAGGGATCATTGTAAAAGACTCCTAATAGGGTCTGACCCTTAACTGGGTCTACTATACTAAAAGCATTGTAAAGCTACTCCTAATAGGGTAAAGGATCTTCTAACAAGGATCACAAAACACTAGTGCAGATTATTAGTGGGTATCAAGTCCCACCGAGGTTTTTACCTATTGGGTTTCCTTGTAACCATATTGGTGTCATGTGTTGATTTCATGTTTCATGTTTATGTGAATGTTTAATTCAGTACTTAAGCATTTATAATATAGTATTAATATTAAGAGAAAAGTTAAAATAGAGTGAACACTGATTCACCGCCCCCCCCCCCTCTCAGTGTTCCCATTCCTAACAATTGGTATCAGAGCTCTGGTCCTTAGCAAAGAAGTTCAACCACTTGAGGAGATCATGGAAAAAGTATATATGAAACATTTAAAAGAATCTTGAAGCAGCTCTTGAAGACCTAGACAATTCAGAAAGGGAAATTGAAGAACTAAAGGAAAAAGTCAGTGATGCTCAATTAGTTATCAAAAGACTAAGAAAAGATTTGAAAGGATGCTCTAACAGTGAACTTGAAGAAAAAGTCAAGAAGTTGAGTGAAGAAAATGCATCCTTGTTAAGTTAGCTTGAAGAATTAGATGACAAACTAATGAACAATCAAGATGTCTACAATGATCAAGTCAAGGAGAACCTTCAACTAAATGAAGAACTGAGGGAAGCTAACCTAGAAATCTTGGAGCTAAAGAATATCAAAGAGAGCTTGGAATCTGAATTAAAGAAGTCAAAGGATCATATTGAAAAATTACACACCAGTGCTGAATTGATAGAATCACAGTTGTATGCAAGAAGAATCAAAGGAGACACTAGCTATATTGGATACAATGAAGCACAGAATTAGATTGACAGTATGTGAGCAAGAAAGGATTCACAAAAGGACTCTACTGATAATGAGAAGATTGAAGATCAAACCAAAAACAATAGTGATCCTCCTAAAAATGAGCGCAAACCTATAGAATGCACTTGTTTTGCATGTAACAAGCATGGACACATTGCAAGGAACTATACAGAGGTAAAACCTTTCAATGGATACTATTATACATGTAATAGATTTGGTCATAGAGCAATAAATTGTAAGACTAGTAAGAAGAACAAGATTTAGCATGATCAAAGAAATTAGAATCAGACCAATGCAAGAAGTTCTTAGTATGTTACATGTCAGATATGTAACAATAATGGTCACTCAGCTAGAACATGTAGAATGGTGACTCATGTCAATGCGCTGAGGAATAATAGACCTCCAGTAATTTGTCACACCTATAACAAGGATGGAAATATCTCAAAGTTTTGTTGATCAAGGACGCAAGGTCAGGAAAGCCCTAAAAGGACTGAAGAACCAGTTTTGAATCCTGAAGCAGAAGTCAAGTTTGTAAAAGCCTCAAAGGATGTGAGCTTGATTTGGTTAGAAGGAAAGAAGGACAATGTTGTTGAGAATGTATTAAATGCATCCCAAGTGGACACACCCTCTACATATGCATAAATGGCCCTTAGGGTCATAGTGGGAGCTAATTTAGCTCTAGACCCCTGCGTGGCTGGTATACTCATCATCAGAGTATGCACCTTTGGACTTAAGCTATTGGAGTGTATAGGAACCTTTGTGCAAGAGTGCACATGTTGATTTTTGGTGAAACTCAAGTTTGAAAATTTGAAGTGACAGCCTGGTTTACGCAAGTTGCATTAATGGAAAATTTCTTACTTTAAGTACACAAAAGTTGTTTGTTCACTCATTGCATTCATAATCAGAGCAATTGGAGAGCAGATTGTGCCTTGGAA
Organism: Chamaecyparis obtusa; assembly: GCA_027943335.1. Classification (NCBI taxonomy): domain Eukaryota; kingdom Viridiplantae; phylum Streptophyta; class Pinopsida; order Cupressales; family Cupressaceae; genus Chamaecyparis; species Chamaecyparis obtusa. The sequence continues at coordinate 15,634 of BSBK01000421.1, forward strand.
GTTGTTGTGAAGATTTAGAGATTGAGCTATTAGTAATTGCAGTGCATTTGATCAGTTGCAAGAAACCCTAGCTCGTTGCACCATTTTGGAAGCCATCAGAACATCTCATAGATCATTTGGAAAGTGAATATGAAGTAAGTCATGGCCACTCCCATTGTTTTTGATGTTGTTGAGAAGAAGAGGTATGTTTTCAAGAGGTACCCATTCAAATCAACCCTAGGTGATTTAGAGGGAGCATTTTCCCGCACCGATGGGTCTCATGCATGTAGAAGACATAAGGGCTTACATCTATTGTAAGAAGGAACCTATTGGACTAGATAGGTTAAGGGTGCACATGGACACAATGTTGAAACCTGACAAAATGTTCATGGATGAACACATAAAATGGAATGATCACCCCATTGTTGAATATGCCACAGCATATGAATTCTATGAAATTGAATGGATTAAGATATTGTTGAGCTGAATCCATGATGACTTGTTTTGGATTGGGGATGTACTAGTAAGAATAATAGGAGACCTAATTCATGAGATAACATGCCTTTCTAAGATAGGCACCATCCTTCTTGTGGGCAAGGATGTCAGGAAAATGGTGGAGCAAGTGTGTAAATCCAAAAGTGATAAGCATGGCATGACCATTGAGCCTATAGAGAAACTAGACATCAAGTTGATATCAATGATATTGGGTTACAAATTTCATCATACCAGCAGGGTGGATAGTGTGTCTCCGGGCACTATTTTAGCAGCCATCCATCTTGTGCAAGAAGATGGAGAGTTAAAACTTGTGTGAAATCTTGCACGCATAGTTGATAGACAATATCAAAGCTATAAAACATGATAAGACTAAGGTATTCAGGTTTGGATCCCTAATCATCTATATGTACCTTCATATAGTTGGTAAAGTGTGAGACTTGTATCTAGACAAGTCCATTCCTACCATGCCATAGATATCAAACAAGGCATCCATAGAAAGCACACTTAGAGATTACATTACCCTGGAATTGAATACTTTTAGAGAAAGAATGTAGATGAGGTATATGATTCCTAAAAGTATTGTAGAGAAGCATAAGGATACAATATACTTCATGGTGGAGATTGATACTACATGTATGGGAGTTGTGGAACCTAGAACTAAGTGGATTCATCCACTTGGGTATGAGGTTGAAGAATAAGTTCTTGAAGCTTATGCACAGGTACTGCTATCAGCCCCTAAGGATGACAATGAAACTAGGTGGGGAACCTATGAAGAGAAGACTAGAGAAGTTGATGCTAAGCTAAAAAGTGCTACAACAAAAAGAAAGGTTGCTAAGGTCACATCAGAGATCCTAAGAATTCATGGTGTATCACAAGCGGACCTTGATAAAGCAAGGGATGGGAAGATTGCCCTAGAATTGAAGAGCGCAGTAGAAGAACAAGAAGATCCCAAATTGAAAAAGATAAAAATTGAGAAATATGACAGTCAGAAGGATAAAGAAGACAATACTCCTTCTGCACCCAAAGATACTCCTCCAGAGTATAAGCCTTTATTCAAAAGGAAGAAAGAAGCTAGCACAAGTCATCCATCCTTGTGAGCATTAAGGAGCAAGAAAAGCACTCAAGCACCTCCTCAGGCAGGATTCAGACCTAGCCTCAAAGTTCTAAATACTAGAATTGTTGATGAGAGCAGGATTGATTAGGTAGAAAAGTTCTATGAATCTTACAATGAGATTGACAGATTAGAAATTCATAGTATGATTGTCAAACATATGATCAAGTTCAAGAAAATAGTCCTTGAACTGAAAATAGAAATTCTAGATAAAGTATGGGATATTTTGGAAAATCTGAAGAGACAAGCTAATGAGGAAGATCAAAGAATAAGGGAAAAAGTATTAGAAGATACTCCACTTGTATGTTCTAAAGAAGAAGTGGAACTGATATTGAATTTGGTGAAGTCACACCTTAGAACAAAAATGAGAACTCTTCATATCATGAACAAAGATTATGAGTTGATAATGAAGGAAATAGAAAAAGCATTTGAGAAGGTGTTGTTAGAATAATAGATAAAGCCATCGACTACACTCATCACTCATGCACCCATCAAGGAAGATAAAGTGGTAGAGCCCACTAATGTACCAATGATAGGTCCTCAGGACTCAGCGCCCATAACAAAAACTCAAACAAAAGTAGATCAGTTTGCGCCCATGACTGAATCACCCAAAGACAACACAATTATCATAGATAATGTGGAAATAGCCATGGGGGCCATTGATAAAGAGTTTGACAAGTTTGAAGAAGCATTTGTCAGCACTGAGGAAGTATAAATCCTATGCAGCAATATCCCTCCCACTCAGCAAGAAGAAGTAATCATAGAAGATATATCTAATGAAGAAAAGAAAGGAGTAGAGGTAGAAAATAAAGATGAATCTTCTATTGATTTGGTCAAGGTAAAGAAAGAAATGATGGATAGCACTCCCATCACTCCCTCATCATCATTGTTGTCAATTTTCTCACCTGACACTAGCAGTTTGGACTCCTGGAAGGAAGAAGACCTAATTAAGTTCAACATCCTAGCTATGGAGAAGGCCAATGAGAAGCAAGTAATGAGGAATCCTCTCCTGGTAGAATTAGTAAATATTTTGAATAGTTTTCTACCAGAGGATAAGAAGATGGTAAATGTACATTCTGTTGATGATGTGAGCACAATCATCTCTCAGTTCAAAGTAAAATTTTCAAACCTAGAAGAATCTGCGGCCATAGTACAAGAGGAAAAATACTTAAAGAAGAGACTCAATGAACTGATGAATAATTTTTCACTAGAATTAAACTCTCTTAAGTCTAGTCAGACATCATTGAAGGAATTTGCAGACCAAGGAAGGAAAGTCATTGCAAAATCCATGGATCAAGATAAGTTCATTGATGCCCATCTTAAGAAGATCAAAGATGCAGAGACAATGATTAAGAAAGTGAAGATTTCAGTGTTAGACACTTCCACTGATGTAAACATGTGCAAAAATGTCTATCAAGGATAGTTGGATATAATTGAGAAGATAGAAAAAGAAATAGAGAAGATAAGATCTAGATAGACTTAGTTGAGAAACGCTCTTGCACCCTCTCTAGATGTTCTCAGTCAAAACATAAAGGAGATTGATGTGACCATGATAACTATTCAGGCTTAGAATTGTTACCCTAAATCAAGCATTAAGGCAAAACAAAAATTCTATCTTGACAATGGAAACCTCTCCTAGCTGTGGGTAGACTATGAATGAAGAGGAATCTCCAGATTCTAGGCCAGTTCCTATAAAATATGGAATATCACTTAACCTGATCGACAATTTGCTGGGAAAAGGGAAAAGAATACTATAACTAAAAGATTAGAGTGATACACCAATAAATATTTCAGACTTTGTAGAAACGATGAAACATCAATCCTAACTCAAAAATGAAGATCTCAATACTCTGAATCTCTGTTCAACATATAGGTTGACAAAACATGCTCTCAGAGTTTTACCACAAATAGCTCGGATAATCAACAAACATGCATTTCTCATACAAGGTCTAGGAGAAATTGATTATCTTGAGAAGGAATAGAAATCTACTCACTTCCTTTAGATAATAAATGATTTAACACTTGTTAGAAAAGATGAAATAGGATCCAATATCAAAACAATTTCATAAATATGAGCCAAAATCTCTGATTCATTCCCTCCAAAATTTGATAAAAATGATTACAAAATGGCCTTCAAAGCACTTAGGAACAATGTGTTCACTATATGCCCTCTTTCCAAAATCTGCAACCCTTAATTGATCATCCAAAATCAATTTTATATCCTGCCTATGCCTCAAATCCAAAAACCTAAGTCCTTCCAAAAAGCCCGATTTTAGCCCAAAAATGTGCCAAAAAACATGCCAATAACTAAGCCTCTAAAAACTTTCTCCTAATGCCCCCCTCCTAAATTTTTGTATTATAACAAGGAATTAAATCCTTTTACAAAGAATAATTGCCAAAATTATGGAAAATAAAATAACATTAGATAAAAATCTAATATTAAACAACCTAACTACATCTCCTAACTTAGATAAAAGACTCTAAGTGTAAACTATATGCAATGTGGGAAAGTTGACATGAATTTTCATCCACTTGCAATGTGATGCAAAAATCAAGGAGATAAGTATGCAAGGTGGCACTATGAGTAGTTTTCAAGGCTCTACAGGAATCAGACATGCATTGAAGGCATTGAATTGCTTGGTGGACTCCAAACAGTTATACTCATTTTGATCTTGACACTTGTGTTTACTTCATTCATCACAAAGAAGTTTTAAGGAAATGAAACCCTAACTTGCAGAAAAGACTTCCAAAACTATTGATGAAGCTTAGTTTGTCTGTAAAAGAACTCCATTGTTGAGCTTGAGCCCTTTGTCATACTAAAGATCACTGCTATTTTCATTGATGTGAATCCCAAATAGGGAACTCGACATTGAATACAAACTCAAGTTCAGCGAACTGTAAGTTTACTTTAGAACTCTCTGTTTATCTTATGAAGCTCATTTTCTGGCATAAATATCATGAAATTGTAACTTTAACACAACATAAGTTACGACCTCTTTTCCTGTTATATATATATATATATATCTCTGATGTTTCTTTCAATAGATGACTATTGTTTAATACTATGAAGCCATGAATAAGTCACAGTCGTGATTGATATGTATCTTGCTTTATTTTATAAAACTCAAACATGCCTTCCTGAGAGCTTTTATTTATTTGCACTTGAATTTTTTGAATTGTGACTTATCCGTGGCTTCATGGCTTTGATTCATTGTTTATACTATTGATCTATATTTTGTTTCCACAGGATCCACACATTTCACATCTAGGCTCTACTATTAGTTCATTCCTTTGCAAACCATATATGGGTTCGAACCTTATGAACCCAAAACTATTCAGAACATTTTCATTTGCAATTGTGAATACATCTTTACGATGTACGACCACTTGCGACTGTCATAAAATTGTGAGCTTCATATTTATAAACTAGTAACAGTCATGGGTTTCAACTGTAGATTCTTTTCATTTTGAACATGAAGCCGTGACTGATACAGTTACGAGGTTGTTAAATTTATCAAAGAAAAATAACTCCTCATATCTTTTATTAACTAGGAGTCCACTATGTAGCTTGTGGGTATTATTTGAAGTTTGACTTTTACTCTTTTTCTTTGTAAGCTAAACTGAAGCTCGAGTTCACTGAATTAGAAGAACTCAATTTTTTTGAGAGTGAACTCGCTGATATATCAAAAAAGATTGTTTTAAAGATTTGCTTGTTTCGACCTTGCTTGAGCTATTTGACTGATGGATATTTAAAATTCTCTGCTATAACATGAAGCTCTTTGCATATTAAGTTCACACATTCTGCACTTGTGTGGACATTTGAATTTACTGTGCACAGTAGTGTTAAATTTGGTCTCTTTTCAGCACATGCTTGTGACAACATAAAAAAATGAAACCCGAATTTTGACTGGGAATTTGGAAATATCAGATAACTACTCTTTTCTGATTAGCTTTTAAAAATCACTCTACATAAAACAGATAGCTACAAGAACTTGATTTAACAAATTTTCCATAGCTTTTACATAACTGTGATTATAGCATATAGCAACCAAATTGTTTCATTCTGCTGACATGAAAAGAACCTGTGTAATCAACAGCTATAAATTTGATGAACTGGTGAACTCACTCCTTTGCAAACCATATATTATGAGCTCGGCAATGACAGACAGTCGCTCCAGGAAACCATGAAAACACCTCTAATGACTTACTAAAGTTGAAAGGTTATGAGTGAAAAATGTTAAAGATATAATCAGTTATAAATAAAACTATCACATCTTTCACTCATAACCTTCACAAACCTTAGAAGGTGATTATGACTGAGAGATGCTCAACATATAACTATTATTATTTCCACAGCATATGAGTAACTTTCTCCTTTATGATATTCCACTATTAGCTATACATACTCTATTCTAGTTTATACATATTCTTTTTACTTTCTATTTAGCTTGCATCCTGTAGCTTTGTCCACTGCATACAATTCTTATTGATGCTGAATCTGCACTTAATATGATAAGTACAACAAGATGAAAATGTTTGTTCACTATTAATGAAGTTTGAGCACGGGCTCATGACATTCAAAAACACCAGAATGTTAACTAATGAGGTTCGAACACTGGTTCGTGACACTCAATAAAAACAAACTGTAAACATTTTATCATTTTATGGCTCCATCTTGAAGCACTCTTTTTTATTTACCAACAAATATGTTTATGGCTTAAAAATGTACTTTTGAAACAATAAGGACATATTTGTACCAGTATTTATGCAACACCATTTGTATCTTGAACTGGAAAGTTGGCAATCATTGACACTTCATGTAGCACTCTTATCATGGAAAACCAGCTTGATCTGCATCTTTGACAATGACTGAATGTAAAAATTGGTCAGCTATTATTTGCAAGATAATTTGTTAAGCTCTCAAATAACATCATTATGAAATACATTATCTAAAAAAGTTTTCTCAGTTTAAAACATACTAAGTCCCTTTAATTCAGACACCTGGTTGAAAAAAAGACAACATACACCACAATGATCATTAGTAGTAAAAGGTTTCATGTCAGAAACAAGTCCCTTTAACACAACTTTGGAGTGAGTGTCAGTGTACATTTCCTTATTTCATTTAATTTTCTAGATTGATGTAGTATTGAAAACTTGATTGCTACAATATGTTATTCATTTCTCATGTATTGCTTAGATCCAACAAGATCTAACCATATTTTCCTTTCTTATGTAGATATGAAACTGTAAAGACCTAGATGCAGATGGAGAATCAGAATTTGAAGATCTAAATGCAAAAACCTAGCAGACAATCAACTGACACAAACCAATACAAAAGACAATGCATGGGATCCCTATTCCATACTTCAATCTTTCTATCAATTCTGCAATGTACTCTTCTTATTGATGAAACATGAAACAAGAAAGGACATTTGTATATCACATTCAGTTTGAAAGCATAATGTAATGATTACTTATGAATTTTTGGAATTTTTTTGGAATGATAATCAATACTTTGAGTGCAATAATGACATCTAGAATGAATGCAATAAGGACATGTAAACTAATGAAACCTGCAAGGCAGTGTTAATTAGACAAACAAATGCAACCTTTTCCTACTTGTGCTTATTGTATTGTATGTTGTATTTTTGAGTAACAATTTTGGCGACTTCTACTGGATGTCTGCCTGGTAGACATGACTTGCAGGATTATCATAGGGAAACAAAATTTAGGAAAATTGAACCATGAATACAACCTTTATTGAAAATGAAAATGCATCTAAACTAGACTCAATGCAACCTAAGGACCTAGTGCTTGGACAACACTTATTGAATTTGAAAAAACTAAAACAAACCTAACCCTCAAAGAAAAGCTTGAGGTGTATTCCATTAACTGGAATATGCAATTCTTCCCCTTCAGTTGTGGACAATTGAAAAGCATTATTGTCCTTACATGCTGTTATGACAAAAGGGCTTGACCAAAAATTATCGAATTTATCATGCTGCCCTGGCCTGCTCTTTAGCACATCCCACTTGAGTACTAAATCTCCTTCCTTAAATTCTCTGAACTTAGCTTTCCTATCAAAAGATCTTTTAGTTTGTGCTTGCTTAAGTTCCATTGTGTCCAATGCTTTTCTTCTTTCCTCTTCAAGCTGCAACAAATCAGCATACCTTAATTTAAGAGGATTTTCTTCTCCAAATAATAACATCTGATCAACCAGCTGCAAGGCTGGAAATTCAATGGAAACTGGCAATCTGGCCTCTTTACCATAAACTAGGACATAAGGGGAATTCCTAAATACCTATTTAGGTGTAATCCTATCCAACCATAAGGCTGCCTTTAATTTAGAATGCCAGTCTCTCTTATTTTCCTGTAGAGTCTTTTTGATAATTCTAATTAGATTTTTATTTGTAGATTCTGCAAGACCATTACCTTGAGGATAATAGTTAGAAGAAGTGTTTAAATAAATCTCATTCTTCACAGCCCATTTTGTAATAGCTAAACCAATGAAAGACATATCATTGTCAGAAATAATTGATTGAGGAACTCCAAACCTAGTTGTAATATCTTCATAGAACTTTAACACTGCAGGTCCAGTAGCCTCCTTTAATGCAATTGCTTTAGTCCATCTCATAAAATAATCAGTAGCAGTCACAATCCATTTATGACATGCACTAGAATTAGGATTGATAGGACCAATAAAGTCCATACCCCACTTAGCAAATGGCTGATCAACCACAATTGGTTTTAAGGGCAGTGCTGCCAGCCTTTGTTTACCTATAAATATTGCACATTTCTAACATTTTCTGGCCAAAACATGAGCATCCTTAAATAAATCAGGCCAATAATAGCTTGCCCTTAGTATTTTCCAGGCTGTAGTTTTAGGACTGAAATGTCCTCCACAAGATCCATCATGAAACTCAGATAAAATTCTGCCTTGATCTAGTGAATCAATACATTTAAGAAACATTCCAAAATAGTCTTTTCTATATAGAACACCATCAATAAGAACATAGGGAATAGATTGTAACCTATAGTACCTCCTTTTTGCCTTATCAAGATTATTTGGGCATTGCCTAGTTTGCAAGAATCTGGTCATATTTGACAACCAATTCATAGGATCATTAAATAATACAATATCACCTTGTAAATTTTTAGATTCTTTAGAAATTTCAATCTGTTCTTCCTCTTTTTCCATTTGAGCACAAAGGCCCTTGCCTCTAATTAGCTTAGTCACATGAATCTGTACGTCATATTCCATAACCCTTGTTATCCAACCAGCCCTCTTTTCATTAACATCCTTGTTTAGCAAAAACTCTTTGATGCTAGGATGAGCAACCATTAAGTGTACTTTATTTCTAGCAATTAAATGCTTAAATTTCTTCAAAGCTTTAATAACAATGAGTACATGCTTTTCAATAAAAGTGTACCTTTTCTCATAGTCATCCATACCTTTGCTAAAAAAAGAAACTAGCTACTCTTATTTTTCATCATTCTTTTGAACCAACATTGCTGAAATGGTATCAGAACCACTATAGGCATACAGAATAAAATCTTTAGTAAAATCAGGATTAACAAGAGTAGGGGCTGAAGACAAAGCCTGTTTTATTAGTTCAAAATTATTTTTTCCTTCATCAGTCCAGCTAAAAGGAATATCTTTTTTAAGCATTGTGGTCAATGGTTTTAGTAGGTTTGTAATATCAGGGATAAACCTCCTTACAAAATTAATTCTCCTAATAAAACTTTGCAATCCTTTCTTGTGTTTAGGCAATGAAAGCTCAAGAATTGCATGAACTCTTTCAGGATCTATTGTGGTTCCCTCCTTAGGCACCTGGTATCCTAAGATTTTTCCCTCATGAACTGCAAACATAGATTTCTTAGGATTTAAAGAAATTTTGAATTCTCTACATCTTTGTAATATCTGTCTCAAATGATCAATGTGCTGATTTGCAACCTTGCTGTAAATTGTCACATCATCTAGGTATACTAGAACAAACTTATACATTAAATTCTTGAAAGCCATTCTGAAAAGTAGCTCCAGCATTTGATAGCCCAAATGACATTCTTCTGTAAGCCATGGTACCCCATTTAGTTGTAAAAGTTGTTTTAAACTGATCGGATTCTTTGACTAAAATCTGGTTGTAACTAGAATATCCATCTAAGAGTGAGAATCTCTCAGAACCTGAAACATATTGTAAAATTTGTTCCATAGAAGGAAGAGGGTGTCTATCTTTTAGAGATGCCCTATTAAGGTCTCTAAAGTCTACACAAAGTCTTATCTCTCCATTCTTCTTCCTTACTGGAACTAAGTTAGAAACCCAAGATGTGTGCTTAATAGGAAATATGATATCACCATCTAAAAGTTGTCTCAGCTCTTTTAACATTAATGGCTCTAACTTAGGGTTTATAGGTCTTTGCTTTTGTCTAATTGGCCTAGCATTAGGCTCCAATTCTATAATATGATGGGTTAATTAGGGATCAAAACCCTTCAGATCAGAGTAATCCCATGAAAAAACATCATTATATTCCCTAAAAAGATCAATAAACAGTTCTTTTTCTTGAGGAGAATTTATTTTACCAACCTTCAACTGCTTGTCTCTAAAAATTTCCACTTCTTCATAATGATCTTCTTTAATCAGCAAGCTAGTTTTACCCTTCCTAAACTAATCATCAGAATTAAAAGCTGATTCCAAGATGACTAATCCCTTTGGAAGCTTATTGGTTTTCAATTGAATAATCTAGTCTTCCATTTGCTGAATGTTTTTGTTATCTCTTGAAGTTGAAAAACCATTTGTTTCTGTCAAAAAACTTAAGATATGTTCATCAGTATTGAAGACTTGCCAATAAGTGTCATTATCCAAAATGGATGGCCTAACAATTATCTTAATGTGTGATTGGTCTGAAATCAGTCCTTTATTTTCCATTATTGCTATATGGGCACCAATACCAGCTAGCCTATCAACATGTATATTTTCCCTTCTAGGAATTGAAATCAGGTTGAAAGCATCAAATTCATCTAGAATATCAAAAACTCTAGATTTATACATCTTAAGCAGATCATTTTTAACAGTATTGATGCCTCTCACCTGCTTAACAATAAGCTCACTATCACCAAATGCTCTCAAACACTTGATATCTCTCAATCTTGCCCACTCTAATCCCTGGATCAAACTCTCATATTCAGCCACATCGTTAGAACAAGGAAAGGACAACTTAAAAGCAGCATAAAACTTATCACCATCTAGTGATACCAACATAACCCCTGCACCAACTCCATCCTTATTCCTTGACCCATCAAAATACAAATCCCAAAGTTGGTTAGGCACATCAGATTCAGATTTTGGATCTTTAATCAAATTAGGCATTACTGAATCAGATTCTAGAATCATGTAGTTTCCAAAGCTAGTATCAAACATGTCATCATTCTATTCATTCCTAGTAGCCCATTCATCTAGGAGAATATCTGGATATGCTTCAGTTTGAGTATTATACGCTGGATAATTAAGTATTTCATCTTGATCCATAATCACACAACTCACATTAATAGGACTTGGATTATAAGGCTCTATGTGATTTTTGGCCAATGATTCTGATTTTATGGTTACCTTAGTACCATATCTAGTTCTGAAGTAAAAATGTGACCAATCTGATGAAAAATAGCCATCTATTTTGGCTGTGAAATCTCTAGATAGGCACATAGCGAAATATGTTGGTAAATCAATAACATATATGTCCTGTGGAATTGAAAAATTTGGGCAAGAATGTAGGGTCAAACTTGCATTTTTAATAACTCCTAAAGTCTTAAAAGAAGTTCCATCAAGTTGGACCACAACCTTTTCAAGAGGCTCATATTTTAGGTTTAGCAAATCTGCCACTTTCTTAGGCATGACATTACTGGTTGCACCACTATCAACCATACAATTATGAACTAATTTATTTCCAATGATCAAGGAGACATAAAAAGGAGGAGGCTTTTCATTTGTAGATTTCTTACCTTCCTTTTCTAATGTCTTTTGTACATTTGATAGTTTCTTATCAGTAGTTACTGCTATTTTTTCAATATTTGCAGCCTTCTTGACTTTTGGTATAAGTGGTTGTTGAACTTTAGTAAGCTTTTTTTCTTCTTTTAATGACTTTTCCTGAACCTTAGGAGGCTCAGAGTTAGTCATGACCACACTTGGTGACTTTTGTACTATTTGCTGAGAATTAGTTGCCATTTTGGATCATTCTTCTTTCAAAATCTCAATCTGTCCTAGAATAGACAGAGTTTCCCATGCAGACAAAGTAACATTTTTTTTTCATTGTATCAACAATATTGAACAGAACAGTAAATTGTACCTTTTGTGATGATCTAGAAGAACTCTAGTTAGCATTCCTTACAGTTTGATCTTTATTAGTGGAAGCTAACAGAATCTTTAAAATAGAAACTGGTGGAGAAGAAATATTCCCAGTAGATTGATCAGCTTCAAGGGCTCTCTTTTTGGCTCTTATATTTGCTGCAGTTGATGAATCTTCATTAAGTCCACAAAATTCTTCCTCTTGCCAGTTTAAGAATTTAGTATCTATAGCACTTTGGTCTAGTTGATTTTGGACCTCTTCAACAGACACATTCTGCTGTGAATTCATTGAATTTTGTACCATAAGGGCTTGATTAAGAATTCCATTAGAACATGTAGATTGATCATGTGGCTCATTGCATGGAAAACACCAGTTAGTAGCAATGTTATTCTGAGTAGGCACAATATCCCTAACAGTATTAAGAGGTGCTGGATTATACTATCTATTTGGTCTCATATTCCAATTCTGCCTGTTTGCATTAGTATTTCCTTGAAATTGCTGCCTATTAGCCTGAAAATTAGGTTGGCTAGGATATTGTGAAGAAGAACTAGCAAACTGATTTTCAATAGCAGGGTTTTCCTGAGCTTGATTCCTCTTAAGGGCCACTAAATCATTACCAAAAGATTGCAACAAACTTTCAATTTTTTGTTGACTATCCTTAATAGTCTATAATTCATTTAGAGGAGTTGTAGGAGCTATTTCTGAAGGTTTATAAGATGGGACAACAGATAATGGTGGAACTACCAATGGCATATTAGACTATATATTAAGAAAGAAAGGCATAGGAGTCCTAGGAGCTATTTTTCTGCCTCGATAAGACTATTCTCTACCCTAATAGTAGTATCAAAAGCTTGAGGTAGAGTATTCCCTCCCATAGATTGAATCATTATAGAGATATCACTATTCAGACTCTTCAAATAATATAAAAATGCATATTCAGCTGAAGGTCTTACCGTAACAGGGATCTGATTCCAAGTCTTCTAAAAATGAAGATTGAAATCACTCATCTCCTCTTGTGGGGCTCTCTTGATTGTAGTTAATTGTTCCACAAGAGACAAGTTATCTGATTTGTGCTCAAAAAATTTAGACAACCTTTCACCCAGGGCATCCTAAGTAGCAATAGAATCCATTGGGAGAGTTCTGAACCAGTCAAGGGCTTTACCTTTGAGTGAAGTAGCCAATAGCTTCAAAGCCACATCTTCTTCTATAACATGATGAACATTGCAAAGAGTTGCAACATCTCTGATGTGTTTAATGGTTGTTACTAGTCCTTCTCCAGTAAATGATGGCAAGCCTTTAAGAGCAGCTAATGGGACATTATTGTGATTTGCAATCTTCAAAGGACTGCCTTGATTGAATGTAACAAACAAAAAATTCCTAGCCATTGCTTGATATGGGGGAGCTTGCTTTTGAATAGCTGGTGTAACAAAAGTTTGAGTAGGCTGAACTACCTTCCTTTGATAAGTCTTTAGATTCTGGGGAGTTACTGTAGTACCACTTATAGAAGCTCTGAGAACAAAATTATCTATAGATAAATTTTCAATACTTGGAAATTCTGATCCAGTATGATTAGGAATGTCTAGATCCTCAGGAAGATTAAGCTCCTCAATGATAACCTCAAGTTTTTTCTGAATTTGCTGCTTGTTTTTCAAAAATAGGATTATCAAATGATGAGAAATCTGAATTCAAAGAAGTACCTCTTGGATCATGCAATGTTCTTCCACCTCTAGATGATCTTCCTCCCCTTCTGTTCGGTTGTAATTCTTGATACACAAAACCCTCCTTATTTGATCTCGTTGGAGTTCTGCTCATTAAAATCCACACTTAGAGCTACAACTGAAACTTGAAACAATCATAAATCTAACAGCTCAGAACTGAGAAGCAGTTCATTGTCCCACCGAGCGTGCCAAAAAATGTTCAGGCTTAGAATTGTTACCCTAAATTAGGCATTAAGGAAAACCAAAAATTCTATCTTGACAATGGAAACCTCTCCTAGCTGTGGGTAGACTATGAATGAAAAGGAATCTCCAAATTCTAGGACGGTTCCTATAAAATATGGAATATCACTTAACCTGATCTGCAATTTGCTGGGAAAAGGGAAAAGAATACTATAACTAAAGATTAGGGTGATACACCAATAAATATTTTAGACTTTGCAGAAATGATTAAACATCAATCCTAACTCAAAAATGAAGATCTCAATACTCTAAATCTCTGTTCAACATATAGGTTGAAAAAACATGCTCTCAGGGTTTTACCACAAATAGCTTGGATAATCAACAAACATACATTTCTCATACAAGGTCTAGGAGAAATTGATTATCTTGAGAAGGAACAGAAATCTACTCACTTCCTTTAGATAATAAATGATTTAACACTTGTTAGAAAAGATGAAACAGGATCCAATATCAAAACAATTTCATAAATATGAGCCAAAATCTCTGATTCATTCCCTCCAAAATTTGATAAAAATGATTACAAAATGGCCTTCAAAGCACTTAGGAACAATGTGTTCACTATATGCCCTCTTTCCAAAATCTGCAACCCTTAATTGATCATCCAAAATCAATTTTATATCCTGCCTATGCCTCAAATCCAAAAACCTAAGTCCTTCCAAAAAGCTCAATTTTAGCCCAAAAACATGCCAAAAAACATGCCAATAACTAAGCCTCTAAAAACTTCCTCCTAATGCCCCCCCCTAAATTTTTGGCTTATAACAAGGAATTAAATCCTTTTACAAAGAATAATTGCCAAAATTATGGAAAATAAAATAACATTAGATAAAAATCTAATATTAAACAACCTAACTACATCTCCTAACTTAGATAAAAGACTCTAAGTGTAAACTATATGCAATGTGGGAAAGTCGACATGACTTTTCATCCACTTGCAATGTGATGCAAAAATCAAGGAGATAAGTATGCAAGGTGGCACTATGAGCAGTTTTTGAGGCTCTGCAAGAATCAGACATGCATTGAAGGCATTGAATTGCTTGGCAGACTCCAAACAGTTATACTCATTTTGATCTCGACACTTATGTTTACTTCATTCTTCACAAAGAAGTTTTAGGGAAATGAAACCCTAACTTGCAGAAAAGACTTTGAAAACTGTTGATGAAGCTTAGTTTGTCTGTAAAAGAACTCCACTGTTGAACTGGAGCCCTCTATCATACTGAAGATCACCGCTATTTTCATTGATATGAATCCCAAATAGGGAACTTGGCATTGAATACAAACTCAAGTTCAACGAACTCTAAGTTTACTTTAGAACTCTCTGTTTATCTTATGAAGCTCATTTTCTGGCATAAATATCATGAAATTGTAACTTTAACACATCATAAGTTACGACCTCTTTTCCTATTATATATATATCTCTGTTGTTGCTTTCAATAGATGACTATTGTTTAATACTATGAAGCCATGAATAAGTCATAGTCGTGACTAATATGTATCTTGCTTTATTTTATAAAACTTAGACATGCCTTCCTGAGAGCTTTTATTTATTTGCACTTGTATTTTTTGAACTATGACTTATCCGTGGCTTCATGGCTTTGATTCATTGTTTATACTATTGATCTATATTTTTTTCCCACGAGCTCCACACATTTCACATCCGGGCTTGACTATTAGTTCATTCCTTTGCAAACCATATATGGGTTCGAACCTTATGAACCCAAAACTATTCAAAACATTTTCATTTGCAACTATGAATACATCTTTATGATGTACAACCACTTGCGACTGTCATAAAACCGTGAACTTCATATTTGTAAACTAATAATAGTCACGGGTTTCAACTATAGATTCTTTTCATTTTGAACATGAAGCCGTGACTGATACAGTTACGAGGTTGTTAAATTTATCAAAGAAAAATAAATCCTCATACCTTTTGATAACTGGGAGTCCAGTATGTAGCTTGTGGGTATTATTTGAAGTTTGACTGTTACTCTTTTTCTTTGTAAGCTAAACTGAAGCTCGAATTCACTGAATGAGAAGAACTCAGTTTTTTTGAGAGTGAACTCATTGATATATCAAAAAAGACTGTTTTAAACAGTTTCTTGTTTCGACCTTGCTTGAGCTCTTTGACTGATGGATATTTAAAATTCTTTGCTATAACATGAAGCTCTTTGCATATTAAGTTCACACATTCCGCACTTGTGTGGACATTTGAATTCATTATGCACAGTAGTGTTAAATTTGGTCTCTTTTCAGCACATGAATATGACAACATAAAAAAATGAAACCCGAATTTTGACTGGGAATTTGGAAATATCAGATAACTACTCTTTTCTGATTAGCTTTTAAAAATCACTTTGCATAAAATAGATAGCTACAAGAACTTGATTTAATAGATTTTCCATAGCTTGTACATAACTGTGACTATAGCATATAACAACTAAATTGTTTCATTCTACTGACATGAAAAGAACCTGTGTAATCAATAGCTATAAATTTGATGAACTGGTGAACTCACTCCTTTGCAAACCATATATTATGAGCTCAGCAATGACAGATAGTCACTCTAGGAAACCATGAAAACACCTCTAATGACTTACTAAATTTGCAATGTTATGAGTGAAAAATGTTAAAGATATAATCAGTTATAAATAAAACTATCACATCTTTCACTCATAACCTTCACAAACCTTAGAAGGTGATTATGACTGAGAGATGCTCAACATATAACTATTATTATTTCCACAATAGATGAGTAACTTTCTCCTTTATGATATTCCACTATTAGCTATACATACTCTATTCTAGTTTATACATATTCTTTTTACTTTCTATTTAGCTTGCATCCTGTAGCTTTGTCCACTATATACAATTCTCATTGATGTTGAATCTACACTTAATATGATAAGTACAACAAGATGAAAATGTTTGTTCAATGTTAATGAAGCTCGAGTACAGGCTTGTGACATTAAAAAACACCAGAATGTTAACTAATGAGGTTTGAACATGGGTTCATGACACTCAATAAAAAAAAACTATAAACATTTTATCATTTTATGGCTCAATCTTGAAGCATTCTTTTGTATTCAACAACAAATATGTTTATGGCTTAAAAATGTACTTTTGAAATAGTAAGGACATATTTCTACCAGTATTTATGCAGCACCATTTGTATCTTGAACTGGAAAGTTGGCAATCATTGACACTTCCTGTAGCACTCTTATCATGGAAAACCAACTTGATCTGCATCTTTGACAATGACTGAATGTAAAAACTAGTCAGCTGTTATATGCAAGATAATTTGTTAAGCTCTCAAATAACATCATTATGAAATACATTATCTAAAAAAGGTTTCTCAGTTTCAAACATACTAAGTCCCTTTAATTCAGACACCTGGTTAAAAAAAAGACAACATACACCATAATGATCATTAGTAGTAAAAGGTTTCATGTCAGAAACAAGTCCCTTTAACACTACCTTGCAGTGAGTGTCAGTGTACATTTCCTTATTTCATTTAATTTTCTAGATTGATGCAGTATTGAAAACTTGATTGCTACAATATGTTATTCATTTCTCATGTATTGCTTAGATCCAACAGGATCTAACCATATTTTCCTTTCTTATGCAGATATTAAACCCTAAAGACCTAGATGCAGATGGAGACTCAGACTTTGAAGACCTAAATGCAGAAAGCTAGTAGACAACCAGCTGACACAAACAAATACAAAAGACAATGCATGGGACCCCTATTCCATACTTCAATCTTTCTTTCAATTCTGCAATGTACTCTTCTTATTGTTGAAACATGAAACAAGAAAGGACATTTGTAGATCACATTCAGTTTGAAAGCACAATGTAATGATTACTTATGAATTTTTGGAATTTTTTTGGAATGATAATCAATACTTAGAGTGTAATAATGACATCTAGAATGAATGCAATAAGGACATGTAAACTAACAAAACCTACAAGGCAGTGTTAATTAGACAAACAAATGCAACCTTTTACTACTTGTGCTTATTGTATTGTATGCTATATTTTTGAGTAACAATAACCTATGATCAAGGTTCGAGCATAGAATTGGAGAAAATGGAGAAGCTACAATATGCATTGTGTGCCCATCTATAGATAGTCAATTCTCTGATAACCTTTTGGAAGAAGGAGATCCAGAAACTCAAGATTGCTTATCCAGATGTTTTCCCTCAATAAGTGTATATAGATAAAGTTTTTGATGCACCTTTGTCATTAATGTCAAAGGGGTAGTTGTATAGAATATGGAGCACATATATGGATAGGGAGATATAAGAGTTTGTATAAAATGTATAGAAGACAAAATTGTTTTGTATTAAGGGATAGTTAGAGACTTAGCCATATTCCTTTGTTGCCATCAATGACCAAGGGGGAGATATTTGGAAAGTTATCTATACTGAGATATATGACTAGATATAGTGCTGTCATTATGGCAACAAAGTCATAGAGCAGTTTGGAGTCAGCGCACTAAGTGTAAAGATCAAAATTCAGTTAAGTGTTGATGACTGGACAACATACAGAGCACCAGAGACTTAGAGCATCAGCGCACATGTGTATGGATGAATTAAGGTATGTGCCCTAGAAGTTAAGGTTGTTAGACTATACTTATGGTTAGTTTAAGAGCACATAAGTAGATATGCAAAGATGTGAAAGTTATAGTTAGTTGAAGTTGCACAGCCAGTACGTGCCAGCAGAGAATAGAGCACAAAGCCGACATAGACTATTTTGGTTTGCGATTATAAATTAATGTTGTAGAGGCTATGCGCCCATTGTATTTAGGTTGATAACATATGTACATGTATAATTGTAAGCACACTTAAGCCAATTCATTTGGAAGCATTATTTATAATTAGTTATAGGGCTGACCTAATTGTATATTTGGTATGAGTGCATAAATATAAGGTGCGCCCATTGTAATCGGCATGGAAGTGGTAAGAGAGTTGTGATAAGCAGAGTAGAGGTATGTGAAGTAAGCATAAGATGTATTAGAGCTTTGCTAGAGGTCAAAGCATCAACACACCAAAGGAACTGATCTGACAAGAAGTGTCATAGTGACAGTTCACCTGTAGATATAGTGTGTATCTAATTCAGAAGGTTGTAGCCTTCATCATTTTAGCAGTGAGCTCTAGGATAGTGAGTCCACTCCCCTAACAAGAATCATTGTAAAAGACTTCTAACAGGGTCCGACTCTTAACCAGGTCTACTATACTAAAAGCATTGTAAAGCTACTCCTAACAGGGTAAAGGATCTTCTAACAAGGATCACAAAACACTAGTGTAGATTATTAGTGGGTATCAAGTCCCACCGGGTTTTTACCTATTGGGTTTCCCCGTAACCATATTGGTGTCATGTGTTGATTTCATGTTTCATGTTTATGTGAATGTTTAATTCAGTACTTAAGCATTTATAATTTAGTATTAATATTAAGAGAAAAGTTAAAATATAGTGAACACTGATTCACCCCCCCCTCTCAGTGTTCCCATTCCTAACAGGAAGAAACCCGTATCACAGCCATGATGAAATAGATGCGTGATATGCAAGTCAAACTTAACAAGCTAGAAAAAGAGAAATAACCCAAAGAATTCTCAATGGATGCATTGTGTCGATTTCCTTTTGATCAAAGCTTGTATATGTGACAAGTAGTGGTTGTCGTTGCACCAAAAGATCAACCTGTTAATGCTCGATACAACCACTAGACTTATAGAAGACACAAGAGGTGGTTAAGCCATGTCACAAATCCCAAGGGGAGCGTTAACCATTTTGCCAACAATCTCCCCCTCAGCATTATTTGAGGGGATTTGAACCTGTGACCAAGATCTGTTACCACTTTTTATAAGTAGTGGTTGCCGTTGCACCAAAAGATCAACCTGTTAATGCCTAATACAACCACTAGACTTATAGAAGACACAAGAGGCGGTTAAGCCATTTCACGAATCCTGAGGGAAGCATTGACCATTTTTCCAATAGTATATGCCACCAATCCCTGAAGGGGTGGACTACCAAAATATGACAAATATGATAGAAATTCAGATCCTCAAGATCATGTCAGAGAATTTTTCACACTATCCATGGAGTTCATGCATGAACTGACATACTTAATATGTCTCTTCCCACAATATTTGGGAGGGGAAGCCATCAATTGGTTCTCCAAAATACCTCCAACAATAAAAATGATAGATATCTGTAACTTGAAATAGAAAGAAGGAGAACCATTCTTGACTATCCTCAAATATTGGAGGAAGAAGTTGTCACTTTATCCTTGACAAATTCTAGAAAATGAGAAACTGGAAATCTTCGCCAAAAATCTAATTTTGGAAATCAATTATCATCTTCAGATGAAAAATCACACTTAATTTGATAAAATGGTAGATAGTGCCATGAAAATAGAGGACATACTTGTTCGCAAGGGATATATCACACTTTATAAAGAAAACAAGTATGATTCAAGTTCCAATTCGCACAATAAAGAAAAAGTCAAATTCTGGAACAAGAACAAAAATGTTGTCACATATGCTATTGTTGATCACATCAGTGCTCCACCCAAAGCACCAACATTCAACCTCACGATTGGCACTCAAGCCATAAAAGCTTCAGAGAAACAAACAACTAAGCCTCCTAAAATGTCAAATGAATACAAGCCCTAGGTTACAAAACCAAAGTGTGAGTTCACTCCTTTGGATGAGTCCTTATAATATGCCATGAAAACCTTATTGGAAAATAACATCATCACATTACCTGAGATAAAACCATATGACCCAGAAGTTAAACCTACGTGGTGGAAGGAGACCAATTTGTATGATTTTCACTGGAATAAGGGTCATAAAACCAATAATTGCATGCGTGTGAAACATCTTATTCAAGACAAAATTGATGCTGGAGAAATTGTTATTGACAACCATAAATCCAATAATGATCATACGACATTCACAAAACCATTTTTGAAACACACTCAGGGAGAATCATCTTCTTCCAAAACAAATATGGGTGATAAGGTCAATTACACATATTCCAGTAACAATGATGTAATCAACATGGTATAGCCATGCACATCTCAACATTGTAATGCCATGACCATTGTCAAAAAGGACAAAGATAATAGATCAATGTAATACCCCAAAAATGGGCTATAAGTTCATTAATCTTCTATATCGACACATCGAACGAAATCGACATCAAAGTCCTAACCTAAGGCACATCGGCACATTATCGAATCATAATTGATTATCATAAATTCTGCATCGGGGAATATTCCTAGCAATATTTCTAATCATCTTAATTATCTTTAATTTAATGATTATTTGGCGATAAATCCAATTTATCCTAAAGTTTGATTAATTGAATATTCTACATATTTAATTAATTAGATTTAATTCTGCCACTTAATTGTTTAATTGAAGTTAATTCTATTTATTCCTAAATTATTATTATTTAATTTTGACAATAAATCCAAAATCCTATGAATAATTGATTAAATTCTTATTTAATTAATTAAAGCAAGTTGTCAATTTTTAATAATATTGTTTTTGAATAAAAGTTTGAAAAATAATTGATTAATCCATAAATCAATTGTTTTATTTTTCAAAATCAGTTAAGTTGGAAATAAATCACTTTATTATTAAATTAATTCATAAATAAAACATGCACAATCAGAAAAGCAGACAACTATCAATTATCAATTAAATCTAAACTCTATTTTGAGTTGAACTCTGCTTTTGCATGTTTTTGTGAGTTAATTATCCTTTATTTAAAAATAACTCAAAAATCTAGCGGAGTTATTTGAGTGATTTATGGCTTTTTTTTTATGCACCTCCAAAGCCCTAGATTTCTATAAATAAAGGCTTCAGCTCCTCATTTATCCATCCAACCATGAATTGCACAGTCACATTGTTGAATTGGAGACTGAAGAATCGATCTTAAGAATTCGAGTTGTTGTGAGATTTTCATTATTTTTGCATAGTATCCATATCATTTAGAATATTATTGTTAGATCATTTTAGCATATCAATTTTCATGTTAGCATAGATTCATATCAAGTTTTCATTATCATAATTGCATAGAAAAACTAAAAAAATAGATTAATTGCATTCATTCCATATCTAGATTTTGCATTCAAATCCTTCATTTAGGTGTCGTCAAGGTCATTGATCTCGGTCCAATTTGAGAATACATACTCACATCTATTAGAAGGCAGTAAATCGCTTGGTTAGTTTAGTTTTCAATTATTGCATGATTTTGATTTTAGCTAACCTCTAATGTTTTATTGAAGTGTTGTGTTTATAGACAGGTACAAAATTCACACACACAATCGGCTAACATAGTCACTCGATCTCAAGCTCAGGTAGCTCTTCTAGGACTAAACTCAGGTTCATCAAATGCCCCAAAAGTACCATTCAATCTTGCATCTACAAATAAACAAAGGAATGCATCTAAATATTTCAATTCTAAAGAGTCTAAGAAAATGCCTTTGGGATACAACATTATACAACAATCTCAACACACTAATGAAAATATCTCCATGTTCGAGTTGCTCTAAATTTCACTTGCTCACCAAGCAATCCTGGACAAATCTATCATCGATTCCAATGTTCTAGAAAATATTGATCTTGATCACTTTCAGACCATGGTGGGTCATTTGACATCTCCTCAATACATATCCTTTTCAGAAGAAGATGACAATTCATTGAGTCATCCACATAATCAACCATTGCATATTGAGGTCATGATTGAAAACTGTTAGGTCAAGCATGTTTTGATAGACATAGGTGTTGGTCTAAATATTTGTTCATATAAACTGGTTACCCAACTGGGGTTATCAAAAGATTCTATTGATCTGAAAAAGAAAATAACAATAAAAGCATATGGTGAACAAGAAAGATCTTCAAAGGGAGTCATCGTGATACCTATCAAAACAAGACCTGTAATCAGAGACATCACTTGTCAAGTACTAGACCTCTTGCTGGCTTATAACATTCTTTTGAGAAGGCCTTGGATTCACGAAATGTAAGCTATTCCATCAACATACCATCAATGTGTCAAATTCCCATATGATGGAGTAGAGGTCACATAGCTACAGACATGTTAGTATCTTGTAATGCTTTGAAAGAAAGCATTGATAAACTTGTCCCACACAACAAAGAGTCTCCTACAAAATAGAGTGATATAGCCTCCACATCCAAAATGGAAGACATAGCTAAGGAGGTCAAAATCAAATATATAGGTATGGGAGAATACATAATAGAACCAGTTCTATCTCTTACATCTCTCCCAATCTCACCTAAATCTTATGGGATACCTTCAGAGAATATGAAACCTACAACTAAAGAACCACATGTTATCTTTAATGGGAGTTTCATCACAGAACATATTGTGTGTGAGTGATTTACACCTTCATGAAATAACAAGATTTAAAGAGAATTTACACTATTCAAAAAAAACTAATCTAAATAATGCACAATTAATCTAAATATCTCATGGTTCTCTAAATTGAAGTAGTAAGTGAGGCTCTCAGCTACAAATCCTCACTAGTGACACTCTAATTATGAGAATTGAACTAAGAATGATATGCAAACTAGATCTAATTATCAAATTCTAGCTCTATTTGATAAGAAAATCTCTAAAATGATCAACAATTAAGCTAATTATCAATGAAAATGCTAAGTGAGTGGTGTGAATGCAAATTGCAAGAGCTTTGCTGCAATTCAAAGATATGGAGTGGATGAATAATGCCTCAAAATGCCTTCTATTTATAGGATTTTCCCAAGGGTAGGGGGTAGAGTGAGATAACCATGGTTATGCTTGGGTAAGGTCAATTGGCTTTGCTTTGTCCCTAAATGGGGGGACAAACATTTAAATGGTTTCAAAAGGCTGGACCATTTCAACAAAAGTGAGTGATTTGTGTCCATTTTGTCTCCTTTTTCCTTTGTTGAGAGAATTTATGATTTATTAATTAATTAAAGTAATTAAATTTAGCCATGAAGGGTAAGAGGTTCATTTTGATTTTTCATTTCAACAACTATGTCATTAATTGAATTTAATCAATTTCTTAGTGTTTTTCCCCTTTTCAAGCTTTATTTAATCATTTAATCATTTAATTGAATTTTCCTTTGATTTGAATTGCCTTTGTTCCATTTATTGATTTTTAGTGCTATTTTGATGACTTGATGCACCTTTTGATTGATTTAAGCCTTTGCCAATTTTCCATGTCTACAAATGCCCCTCTTTGAGTCGATGTGCGAAGAACACCGATTCAAAGATTCCCTTAGTATGATGATCTGATATAGGTCCTGGTTCTGATATGCCTCTGATCGTTCTGATTGATGTACTTCCTGATGATGATGATGTGCCTCTGATGATGGTGCTGATATGATTCTGATGCCTCTGATATGATATGGGTCTTGATTTGATGATAGGTCCTGGGTTTACTGATAAAGGTCCTGGGTTTTATTGATAAAGGTCCTGGGTTGATTGATAAAAGTCCTGGGTTGATTGATTGCTGATATGTTGATAGGTTTGATATGATATGGTAAACTGATCTGATACTGATTTGCCTCCTGATATGAAATTGATATGATATGATACCGATATGATACTGATATGATACTGATATGATATGCCCCACTGATAAATGTTTTTGATGTGATGCCAATTTGATACTCTGATGCCCCCTTAGAAATAAAACATATTGAGTCCTTGATTTGAAAGATTTTGATTGATTGGTCCAATATGTTTTCATTTCTGAAAAAAAAATTGATGATATGTCATGACTCACAAATTTGCATCCAAGATAGATAGGTCTGTTTGTAGTTAAGCGAAACAAGTGATTATAACAGGATAATGGTACCAATGAATGTGATTTGTCAATTTGATAGAATAGTTCTGATAGGATAAATCAATCAGTGTGAAAACCGATATGATTTGATACTGCTACTTCGTTCTCAGGACACAGAGACACGAACGATGGTACTGGGTGTGATTGCTTGATACTTTGATAGGATTGATTGACATAAGATGAATCACTGATATAGAATACTGATATGATTCCCTTGATTTGTGAAACAGGAACATTTCCATAAATGATATATATATACGGACCTTAGCTTCTTGGATATTTAGACTTTAAGTCATGGGTTTAACCCAGCTAGAGTATAGGTTATTGAGATGATTGATTATGAAGCTCTTTCAGTTTGTTGATATTGTATCATGATATTTCAGTTATTAATCAGGACTTGGATGTATCACTTTGATGACATTGTATCTTTGATTAGACAAAGTTCATGGATCTTTGATGTTATGGACACTTATGATTTATGGACTTTCCTTGATTCTTGATTGAATGACCCATTTTATGATTGATCAAGATTTCAATTGAATGACCCCCCTTGTCCTTGGAAAAATACTACAAAAAAATGCACATGCAATTAATCTAACATGATAATGCAATTAACCTTCCATGATAATGCAATGCAATGCAGCTAAGTGTCACTAGCTTTTAGCAAATAAATGCCTTGAGGATAAATTTTCATCATTGAGCACTTTGGGACTGAAAGCAAGTACAATCACCACTGCCCACTGACATGATGATATGAATACCACTTTTTATCACTTTTGGTAACACCCTTTTGAACTAGTACAACCCACACTTGTCGATTAAACCAACTATGAGAGTATGAATACCAGTTTCAACGAATTCAATGTTGCATAAACAAGCAAAGGTCAACCTTCCACCCTATATGAAAGTCCTCGATGGTTCTTTGATGACCATGTCGTTAGATGAATTCACATAAGTTGTTGGATATCCCTCAAGATAGTCACTCAAAGGCAAGAAAAATATCATGTCTCCATCATTGCCAACCTAGTCGAAACATCATCGATTAGCTAAAAAGATGTGATAAAAATCAATGTAAGTAAAGATCATCAAAAGAAAGCTTCAAATGTTTTGCATTGTTTCATGATTTTCAAAAAGTATTTCCAAGTATTCTGATCTTTTTAAAGTGTTTTGTCAATTTTTAATCCCGAATAATAAAGTCAATGAAGGCTCATGGATCAAGTTGTGGTAATTGAATTCTTGGTTAGTGAACAATGATATCCATCAAAGGTTCACGAAAATCTTCTTCTCGCTTTTGAAACTCTGATAATTCCCTCTCTGATGTGACTAAATATTGTACTATTGAATCCTTTTGAAGTTAATGCCTTGCTTCATGTGAATTCATGCATGTTGTTGAAATCCACTGATTAAGATCAAATGCCCCAGTTGGATAGAAAAAAAATGTTGGACTTGGACAAACTTCCAAAATTTTACCGAAGCTCAGTTTATGCAAGATGCAGCTCAAAGTATTTTATGCTGTCCTTTTTACCCACTCTCAAACAAGATCACATTGGTTTGCCCCCAATGTCTTAGCAAGATATAGGACATGAAGGATGGATTTGCAAGCTGATGGATTAGAGATGGAAAGGCTATGATGGAAGAAGTATGCGAATGTGACCCATAGGACTATCTCCTCAAGAGTACCCAAGCTAAGGAAAAAATGATATAGCAATGTGAAGCATGTTTTTGGATAAGCCATGAAAGTCAATTGTGCAGGGCTAGATAGTGTATAGGATAACAATCTGCTGCCATGAAAAGGAGTGATCCAAAAGAGTGGACATGTCAAGAAGTTTTTGATAACAATTTTTTTTTTAAAGTTCATCTTGATCAAGACTAAGGGTCAACTTGGGTAAGATGTGTATAAGATAACACAATCATGATAAAGGAGTGATGGAGGCTATGAAGGGATGTTTTGGGATTATGAAAAGACTGTCAAGGAATAATGAAGGTGAATTTGGGATAAGCAAGATCATGATAGGGTAACATGGATGCAGCAAGTACATAAGTTGATGGAAAGGATAACAGATGTCAAGATACTCAATGCTCATGGATGTGTTCAACCTTGTCAAGACGAAGGTGATAGAGGAAATATGGATGAAAGTGAGGTAAATGATAGGAAGATGGAAGATGGCATGGATGAAACTTTGCCCCCAAGTGTAGAGTGCAAGAAGGAAAAATTACGCATGACGCCTGTTTGCCAGGTTTTCATCATGGTACTTGTCTAAGGCGCCACAAGAAGTGGTTTTCACCCTAGATTTATTTCTTTTTATTTTTGCTACCAAGGTGCCTGTTGCTAGGTTTTCACCAAGGCACTTTTTCTCTTTTTTTATTTTTTTATTTTTTTCTTTATTTTTTTATTTTTTTGTATTTTTCAATATTTTCCCAACATTAGAATCTTTGGACAATGCTCCTCTGAAAGATATGCTATAATAAACCATGGGTATGACTAGGATGCTCAAAGATATTGATAAGAGGGATGGAAGTATGGAAAGTATGCATTGGAAAATGAATGTGAGGATAAGAAAAAGGTATGTTGAAGATGGAAATGTTGGCAAGATCAACTTTGACACACACTTTGAAGAGTGGTGGAATGACGGAGGAACAATAGATGATGGAGGTAAGGATCTTTTTGAGGTAGTGGATTTTGGGATGTAAGAAGATGAAGGATGTTTGGAAGGAGATGGAATGGAAACCTTTGGAAGCTTGAATGTCAATATTGATTCTTCTTTTGTGTGCAAGTCTTTCAACAATGACTTGGGAATCCACATATTCTTTGATTTTTCTTCCTTTTGGAATGCTTTTGAATGCATTTCTTCAATGAGGGATTTAGGAACCCACATTTTATTTTTTTCTTTTTGCTTAATGGACCTTTGCGGCCTTTTGGATATTTCATTTTTCTTTTCATTCACATGTCGATTAGATGGGACATTGTGATTTTTATGCACATATGGATTCTTGGATTTATGATGTTGCACATCAAAATTGCTTCCAAAAGACTTAGGAATTGTGGATGAATAGGAATAATATGGATGGTTCATATGGATTGGTGTTTGGACATTCTTCAAGTATGTGTGTCTTTGTTGATCTTGATACATGGTAGGGTAAGTGAATGGATAACTAGGGATGATAGGAATGGTTGATGGGGGAATATATGGACCTAGTATGGATGGAAGGAATGAAGACTTTTGTTTTGGGACATAGGCACCCAAAATGGATTTGGAGGATAGTGGAGGTATGTGGTTGTATTTGAATGGAGGGATATAAGGTGTGAAAGGGATATCAATATCTTTGGAAGGAGCTCCATCGTCAAGATTCTTATCTTTAGGATTTATCTTTATACTAATAGGCTCATGAGTAGCTTTGATAGGAACACATTTGATAGGATCAACTGCAGCTTGAAGGGATTTATTATCTTGCAAGGGATTTGGAAGAATGATGTTTTCTTGAGGTGAACATGGAGGAATATGACAAGGAAATGATGGGATGCTTTGTTCTTGACAAGGATCTTTGAATTGTGTAGCGAAGGTATTTTGCTCTTGATTTTCAATATGCTCATTGGAAGTTATGGAAGGGATATCTTGATCTTGCTCGGGAAGTGGAGAAGATGTGGAACTTGGAAGGGTACTTTGTTCTTGGAATGGAAGGATATCATCTTGAAAGACATGAAAGGATGCAAGGGGATCATCACAAGGTTTAAGGGATATGGGACCTTCATCAAATATGGGAGGGGTTTGTATATAATCTTGATCTTGATCTTTATCACTGTTTATCTCTTTTCTCTTTGGATTATCTTCTTGACATGGAGCCACTTCTAAGGATAAGGTAGATGTTTGGATATGTGTGGGGAATGTTTGGAAGAATGGTGTAGGATCCTCTTGAATAGGTATAATAGGCATTGAGGCACATGAAGCTTTGGGTTCTAAGATCTTTGAAGCATGGAAAAGGTCTGCAACAAGATGTGAGTTAGCTTGGGTTTCTTTTAGAGGTAGCCCTTGAGGGTAGACATAGTCAATGGGAAAAGTATCATCATTAGGCTCATTCTTTGATGGAGGAATTTTGGATAATTGTGGAGCTTTGGGAGATGAAGAAAAAATGAAAGGAATGCTAGTTATGGGAGGGTCTTTGCTAGATAGAGGTTCGGGAGATGGATGAAGGATGAAAGGTGTACAAGTCATCCAGGGAGAAACCTTGTTAGGAGATGGACAAAGGATGAATGGATTACTCTTGCTATATGGAGGTTTTTGAATTAGATCTTTCTTGAGAGTGGTATAAATCACTCCATATTCTTTATTATCTTGATCACAAATAGGTTGATTATGCAATTTCCTTTGATTTGAGATAAGTTTATCACTCTTAAATGCTTCCTTTTGTGAGGAGGATGAAGATATGGATGGCCCATCATCATAAAGGAATGGCCAAATTGATCTTAATGATGGCTCTTTAGATAAAGTATCTTTTTGCTTTTCTTCATCCTTTCTTAAAGTTGATGTGTCATAATTATGTGGAAGCTTAGCTCTTGATTGAGCTAAAGTTAGGAAATATGCTTCTTTATCCCAGTCCAAAATTCATTCCATTATTTCTATAAACACGGGATCTTGGGATGCTCTCACAACATCATCTTTAGACACCTCATCACTTTGAAAAGAATAGCTTGATATTAATAATGGCATTTTATATGATGTATCTCTTTGGTTTTCCTCATTCTTTCTCAAGGTTGATGTGTCATAATTATAAGGAAGTTTAGCTCCTGCTTGAGCTAAAGCTAGAAAATATGTGTCTTTATCCCACTTCAAAAGTAATTCCATTATTTCCAGAAACACGGGACTTTGGGATGCTTCAACAACGTCATCTTCAGAAACCTCATTGCTTTGATTCCTATGGAGATCTTGATCTTGACTTTGATAATTATGCTCCATAATAGGGTTGATTTGTTTCCCAAATAAACTTCCTTTGTGAATTTCAATCCGGTTGGGTTGGTTTGGAATGGGTAAATGGTATTGATCAGTTTATAAGATTTAAAAATTTAATTGTAGTTTGATCAAGTACTTTAGAACTTCTTGTTTGAAAAGTTGAAGACAATCTCAACACACACATCAATAGTTCACCATATCCCTAGATCATTCTAATGTGTATATTCTCAAATGTTTCCACAGGTTTTATCACAAGAAAGACTTCCAAGCAAGCTACCTAGCATAAATTTGGCTTTTAAATGGCTCTAATAGGTAGTTTTGCTATTTTTACCATTTTGTAGTAAGTTTTTCGTTCAAAATAGATCTTAGCCTTTCATCCCCCAAGTATGTTAAGGGGCTTCCCACACGCACCGAAGCACGATTTTGCACAATCTGTTAAGACTACTAGAGGAAGTTCGAAAGAGCTAAAATCCTTTTGTCGTGCACCCCATTAAGGATACACACGTTTCTTTTTATAGTGGGTCAGATTCTCATGTCAAAAGCAAGTTTATCCCACTTTTGGCTGTCCCTCTCACCGGCCCTTTTAAGGCAATCTTGGGAGGTGAGCCCACTAAGTTTTAAACATGTTCATTTGAAAGCATGAAAAGTGGATTTGGTAGAGCAAGTTTGGGAATTTGATTCACTCAAAGAGTGAAGAGCATATCCCTATTGCTTTTCCCTTATCCCAAACACTCACAATCAATTTGGTTCTTTTTCAACCCCATGACAAAGGGATTCTTAGAATTGAAGTGTTTATTTTTTCCTTTTATGATTAAACTATGTTTTGAACTTTGAAATGCCACAAGCTAAGGGAATGTGCAAGCTTGATAAGAGAAATACCTCAAACGATCCTAGCAAAGGCTAGGCACATTTTTAAGTAGTAGATTTTCTCATTTTCTCTCCAAATCCTTCCCTTACCTTAGCAAAACGTTCCTTCCACCAACAAGTTAGTCAACACAAATTCATACAAAGTGAGGAGAAACCAAAATCAAAAAGCTTAAAATGATCAAATTGATTATGCTCTTGATTTATTTTGAACTCAAATATTTGCAAATTAAATCCAAAAGGTGCAAGGTATACTCTAATAGGACGTCCTTTTTTGTTTCTTTTTTGCATGCAAAAAAGAAAAAAAAAATTTTGAGCACTTTTCTGTGACAGAGCCTGTACCTGAGACAAAAAAAAATGACAGTGAAGTTAGCATACAGTCCTTATTTTGACAAAATAGAGAAAATACAGTCAGGCAACATTATCCAGACTAAAGGCGAGATTAAATTTAATGAAGACGTGACTACTTTAACCATGAGCGTCACCAAAAGGGGCTCAAGCGAGATTAAAATAGTCAAGTGCGATATTAAATTTAGCAAACGCGTGAAATCTTTAATACATGCGACAACAACAATTACTCTGATACAATATGAATGCTAAACCAGGCGACATTTCTTTTGCTAAAGGCGAGATCTAATTTAATAAAGACGTAATTACTTTAACCGCGAGCATCACCAAAAAGGGGCTCAAGTGAGATTAAAGTAATTAAGTGCGATATCAAATTAAATGAACGCGTGAATTATTTATTTCAAGTGACAAATTAACTCAGAGAAGCGACATTTAATTAACTGAAAGCGACATTTAAAATATTCAAAGTGACAAATTAAAAGTGAAATGCAGTAAACTCCCTTTACACCAGGCGTAAACTCATTCCTCGACTGCGGCTTTTAATTCTTTGTAGGTGACATCTAAATAGCCAAAGGCATCCGCTGCTTGTGCGTGAGGTGAGAATTTAATGTGCTCAGGCGTGATTTCTTTCTCCGGAAGCATGATTCTGAAGACTGATAAGCGTGATAGTTCAGACTCCAGGCGACATTTAAATTTCCGTAAGCGATATCTCTTTTCTATAGGCGTGATTTCTTTATCGGCAGGCGTGATTTCTTTCCTATAACCTGCAAACAGTGAGCAAAATCATGCAATTCTAGCCTAAATTTTGCAAATAACATGCAAATTATGATAAATTTGAGGCCTAGAGCCCCACGGTGGGCGCCATTTGTGTGTGAGTGATTTACACCTTCATGAAATAACAAGATTTAAAGAGAATTTACACTATTCAAAGCAAACTAATCTAAATAATGCACAATTAATCTAAATATCTCATGGTTCTCTAAATTGAAGTAGTAAGTGAGGCTCTCAGCTGCAAATCCTCACTAGTGACACTCTAATTATGAGAATTGAACTAAGAATGATATGCAAACTAGATCTAATTATCAAATTCTAGCTCTATTTGATAAGAAAATCTCTAAAATGATCAACAATTAAGCTAATTATCAATGAAAATGCTAAGTGAGTGGTGTGAATGCAAATTGCAAGAGCTTTGCTGCAATTCAAAGATATGGAGTGGATGAATAATGCCTCAAAATGCCTTCTATTTATAGGATTTTCCCAAGGGTAGGGGGTAGAGTGAGATAACCATGGTTATGCTTGGGTAAGGTCAATTGGCTTTGCTTTGTCCCTAAATGGGGGGACAAACATTTAAATGGTTTCAAAAGGCTGGACCATTTCAACAAAAGTGAGTGATTTGTGTCCATTTTGTCTCCTTTCTCCTTTGTTGAGAGAATTTATGATTTATTAATTAATTAAAGTAATTAAATTTAGCCATGAAGGGTAAGAGGTTCATTTTGATTTTTCATTTCAACAACTATGTCATTAATTGAATTTAATCAATTTCTTAGTGTTTTTCCCCTTTTCAAGCTTTATTTAATCATTTAATCATTTAATTGAATTTTCCTTTGATTTGAATTGCCTTTGTTCCATTTATTGATTTTTAGTGCTATTTTGATGACTTGATGCACCTTTTGATTGATTTAAGCCTTTGCCAATTTTCCATGTCTACACATATATCCAAACAAGAGTCAGATGAAGAAGAGGTTATACTATATTTGCTATACAAAGATGAATCTCAATCACAAGCAGTTCAAAAATGTGAATCCAAATCACTTAAGGTTCCTTCAAAATCATATGGACTAGGACACAAGCTAATTTCCAAAATGAGATATATTGGAAAAGGACCTCTAGGGACAAGAGGAAAAGGCATAATAAAACCCATTGAGCACTGTGGGAGAAAAAACAAAGATACAACAGGCATAGGTTATTAGAAGAAACCTTTCCATCTTAGTGGAAACTCTACTCATTTCATAGAGCAAATAGAACCAGGAATAGATATTCAAGAAGAGGAAGAAGCACATCATTTAGACAATGTTGATTTAGAAAAGACAAATATTTTTCCTTATGAGCATATACCTCAACACATATTAGACCTTCTTAATGATGAAAAGAAACCTAAGGAACAAGTCAATGTGGAAGACACATAAGAACCTATTACTACAAAAGGATTTACTAATCCTAAAATCAAACAAGAAAAATAAGGTCTATAAATCACTATAGCTAAACATTTGGGACACTCTAGTGATTCTGAGATAGATTCCCATGAATATGAATTCCATTCAGACCCTGAAGGTAGCCCTGCTTAGTGGATTCATCTAGATTTCACACATGTTCTTAACTTTCCTAGAGATCCTGATGAGGAATCTAATGATTGTGAATGGGGAGTTGTTTCAGAACCAAAAGAAGATGAGCTCATAATAGACAAACACATAGATGTTATTAACCAATACACACCTATAAATGACGTGAGTCTAGAACTATGTGATAGACCTCATGAAACTGATGTTGTCATTATGGAAACATATGATCTATAGGTAGACCGCATATGACAGAGAACAATTATGACAAAGTGCAGAGTAAAATTGTCTAAGTGTAAGCAACATTTTCCCAGTCTAACCAGAGACAGTTTTGATTGGCGATGTCGATAGAAGTAAGTTCAGTGCTTGCACACTTGAACATGGATACTATGATGTATATTGAAGACTCACTTGAGAGTGCAAGTCTGTATGACATGTACGAAAGAAGTTATTGTAGTGTTACAGAGATAGAGTTGAAGCCGACAGGATAAAGAAAGAAGACATAATAAGTAAATAGTTAAGGGATTTTTTTTTTTTATCAAAATAATAACTTAATCATATAAAGGGATGACATCCTAGATGTTAACCCTTGGGCAGAATGAGTTAATATGTATTTTGTAAAGTTCTTTATATTTTTTAAAGCCGACTGTAAAAGTTATTATTCTTAATAACTTGTATAAATGTAAGGCATATGTAATGCAAAGATAGAAGTATGACATATGTATGCGAAGTTGTAAATTGAGAAAGTCAAGCAAGCAGACTTGGTATATGCAAGCAAAGCAGTAAAAGGTTATACACCTTTCCCTTTTTGTAATCAGAAATCATTGTACATTACTTGTTTGGGTAGTGGGCTCATGTTGTAATCATTTCTATTTGTCTACCAACTCTTAGCAGGGTTGAGGCTTCTAATAAGGGCTAGAGTCCCTTAATCAGGATTGAGACACTATATGTATGTCATAGGCTCCTAACAGGGTCAACATCCTTAACATGATACTTTTGATTAGTGGATCATTGTGGGTATCATCCCCACCGGGGTTTTCCCTTGGCTAGGGTTTCCTTGAGAACAAATAATGTGTTATGAGTTCATTTTCTTTATTGCTATGCATGCTATTTAGTTTACTTTGTTTTTCAAGCATCAAGTTAATCTGTTATATCCATAATTGGGCAAAAGTAAAAGTTTGTAGAATACTGATTCACCCCCTTCTCAGTATTCCCTATTTCTAACAATTGGTATCAGAGCTTAGTTACTCGAAAAAGAATTACTCAAAGAAAGCCTAGTAGCTTGAGTAAGATCTCTATGGATATGGATCAGCTACAAAAGAATCTTGAAGAAGCTCTTGACCATATTGATATACTTACTAAAGAAAGAGATACTCTAAAAGGAAAATATGATGATGCTAAGATCCTCATTGAGAAGCTAAAAAATAAATTGGAAGAACTAAAATCAGAGAAGGAATCTACAATTCAAACTGAAGATTGTGATGAAAATCTTGAAAAAGAAAATGAGATCCTTAAACATGAATTAAAGATAGCAAATCTAAAGCTAAGTTTGAAAGATGGAAACAACAAGAATGAAACAAATCTGAAATCTGAGAATGAGGATCTGAAATCTAAACTTTGTAAAGTGATATCTGAACTTGAGAAAAGAAAATTGCAATATGCTGAACTTGAAAAATACAATACAATTATGAAAGGTGAAGTGACTTAGTCTAAGAAACATCTTGAGAGTATATATTCCACCAGTGAGAAGATTGATGAACAAATGTCTTATCAAAAGCCATTCTATGATAAAAATGGTCTTGGATTCAAATCATCTAAGGTAAGTGAAGAAAGCAAGGAGCCAGATCTGAAAGTTTCTGAGAACAAAGATGAAAAGAAATCTGATGAAGCTAACAAATCTGAGGATATACCTAAAGAAGAAGCACCACCTAAACAAGAAGAATCACCTAAAGGTACACAAAGAGAATTTAAAGGTAGATGTTTTGCATGTAATACTTTTGGTCATATGAAGAAAGATTGCATAGGTAAGCAATTCAAACCTCTTAATGGTTATTGTTATAATTTTCATGGTTTTGGACATAGAGCTATTGAATGTAAGAAGCATATATTTAATGATAATAATAGTAGTAGAATGTTTAGAGATACTAACCATGCAGATAAGAGACCTACTGAAGATATGAATAGAATAAATGAAGTAGTATGTTATAGATGCAACAAGGTTGGGCACATTGACAGAAATTGCAAATCACAAATCAGTCAGACAGGACCGAGATATGGAAATTATGTAGTAGTTTGTCAGATATGCAACAAGTTTGGTCATACAACAAGGTTTTGCAGAATGAATAACATGAGAAACCCTAATCCTAGAAGTTATCCAAGAAGAAATGAGAATGCAAGCAACAGTCAAAGAGGATGCTGTAGTAATTTAGAAGAAATGAAATTTGTTAAAGCCACAGATCAAGGAGACACATTCAGCACAAAAGGTAATCAGACAGGTGAAGTATCTGATAGTAAGTGTGAATCTCTTCCTAACCCATCTCAAAGTACTTAATTCATAAAGAATGCATTAGAATAGGAACTTAGGATAGTGTAGAAATTAGTATATAATGAATTGAGTCTTGTGTAGTTAATGTAAGGTAGTATGTGATGTAATGATGTTATGGTTAAGAACACACGAGGTAATAAAGTTATGCGAGTTCACAAGAAGTTTGAAGTTTTGCAGGAAAGAAGGAACAACTTTTTGGAAAGAAGCAACAAAAGAATTGAATGTGATGTCAGAATCTTGTAAGATTGAAAGGTTAAAAGCTTATGATCAATATTGTTTGATCATCAAAGTGACTACAAGTGATAAGGAGATCATTTCAACAGTGATTGAAAGTAGTTTGCAAGATTTGGTGAAAGAACTTCATGCCGGATCTACGCAAAGCCCTAAATCATGAAATTGAGGTATTTTACTAAGAAAATCTATCAGTCAGTTACAGAATTTGTAGAAGATATGGATGTTTCATTTGGTCACAACATAAGAGATACAATTAGACCTAAGATCAAAAGGGAACCAATAGAACCCTTGGAAGAAGATCCTAGTCTAGCATTATCATTTGTACCAGACAAAGTTTTGAATTTAGAAAATGTTAAAGGTTATTTGGGATGCAAACTTGAAACCCTCAGTGAAAGTAGTTTTACTAAGGAATATGAGAAACTCTACAATCAGGATATGTCATTGAAATTAGGGTTTGAACATCTAAATGAAAATGAAATCGTAAGGTATTCACCACAACATGAATTTGATAATAATGAATGCACCAAAATCATTTTGAGTAGAATTCATAATGGGAAGTTTTGGTTAGATGAAAAAGTGATTGATATAACAACATACCTAATTCATGAATTAACTGGTTTATCAAAATCTAGAGTTATACCATTTAGTGAGAAGAATTTGAAGAAAATAGTACTAGACAATACTAAGTCATCCTACAACGGTAGAGGAATAGTAATCAACAAGATACAACAAGATGATGTTAGATATTTATACAAGATCTTAACATCTAAGTTTTGTGCTAACTCTAGAGAAGATGACATGGCAGTCATAATGATTCTACAACCTATCTAATGTGTGTTGATAAAGTTCAAGTGGATATGTGTAAAATTTTGAGAATTCAGTTATTTGAGAACCTTGAGAAGATTAAAAAGTCTAAAAACTAACAGTTTAGATTCTCATCCTTGATTACATATATGTTTTTCCATTTGCTGAGAAGATTTCCATTCACTATTGGAGAAGATTGGAATGATAGTAGGACCACCATGGATAGAATCAAGAAGGTGTATCAGAGATACCCTATAGACAAGGTTAATGAGAGTGTAACTTTGGTAATCAAATAATTTCAGAACTTGATGAAGAATAGATCAAGAATCCCACAAGCTATAGTTGAGAAATACAAAAATTAAGTATGCTTTATGGTTGACACTAACTTTACCTTTATTGAAGCAATTGAACCTAGAATAGAATTCATAGACCCTCTTGGATATGAAATTTCTAAAGTTGAAGTAGAAGAGTATGTAAATAGATTGATTAAGAGCAAGTTGGATGTGAACAACACTAGATTTGGGACTTATAAGGAGAAATTAAACTTTGCAAAGTCTATTCAAGAAGAAAAGTTATCAAAGAAGAGAGTGGAAAGCATCATTAAGAAAATTCTTAAGGATACATGAATGTCAGAACAAGAATTCCTAATTGCAAAGAAAATAGCGAAATTAGACAAAAATAAGTTTTGTATGTTCCATCCCTATCATCAGTTGTAGATCAGACTAGAGATATGTAGAATGTAGTGAAAGTGGAGAAAGTTGAAAAGGAACAGGAAACAAGAAAATTGACTAGATCCTCCACCACTCCACCAGGTAAAAGAGTAAAGGAAATGACTAGTGGACTAGGTAAAAGGAAAAAAACAATAGTTGCCCCAGTACAAAGGAAAGTATCATAAATTAAAGATGATGAAGATACTAAAGTAAAGAAGAAGAAATGGAAACTAAAGATAGACAAGGTAAATTCTCAAATCATCAATGATGGAGACTTTTCCAAGATGAACAAATATTATGAGCTATACAATTTTTTAGAAAGATTAAACTTGGAGAATGCAGTTGTCAGACATGTGATCTTAGCAAATAAGAAATTTGATACCATTCAAGGGAAGATTCCTGATGAATTATTTAAGAAATTAGTAAATAGGAAGAAGAGAGCAGTTGAAGAAGACAATACGACTAGAGAAAAATTTGTGAGAAAGATCTGTGATATTAGAGATGAAGACCACTTCAAGGAAATCATGAAGGATCTTGGTATTTATTTGAGAACAAAAAGAAGAACTATTCAGATAATGGGAGGAAATTATGAAGAAATCAATAAGGAAATTGAACAAGTAGTGATAAAGGTAATGACTATAGGTGTTGGTAAGCACTCAAGTGCAGCAGATCAAGCTTTGGAAGCTGAGCACCAAAAAAGTCCCTCTCCACCACCATCAATTCACATTGAAAATGAATCAATGAATGTAGAAGGAACAAATATTATACTGGATAGTGATGTCAATCCATTTAGCAACCTTGAGAACATTGTTGACAATTTGGCTTTGGAGGAACATGGCATGACAGTTGAGGAAGAAAGGAAGGAAACAATGATAGAAGAAGGAAAACAAGCAGAGATTCAAGTAAATATAGAGGTTGAAGGACATAAAGGAGTACAAAGTAAAGTAGAAATTAGTTCTATCTCTGAGATTGCAGCAAAGAAACCACAAATAGAATCCATTTTTGCTAATTTTGGGAAAGAAGTGGATGATGATGATCAAATGGAGCTCATCTCATCCCTAAAAAAAATTATTGGTAAAAACAAGAAGGTAAAAAGCCTTGAAGGATCATTACTGGAAGTGACAGAGAAGTTGCAGTGTTGTGACCAATCAAATAACAAAGGTAGATCCACAGGTAAAAGATAAGGAAGTTGTGAAGGCATTTGATAATGAATTCACTAACTTG
The DNA here is from genome assembly GCA_027943335.1 of Chamaecyparis obtusa. NCBI lineage: Eukaryota > Viridiplantae > Streptophyta > Pinopsida > Cupressales > Cupressaceae > Chamaecyparis > Chamaecyparis obtusa. The sequence continues at coordinate 54,381 of BSBK01000421.1, forward strand.
TCAGACATAGCTGCAGTAAAGGCTCAAGTAGCCTATGAGGCCAAAATGTTTTTAGATATAAGTCAGAATATCAAAAATGATATTAATAATTTGGATGTGTGTATCAAGGACTTAAGAAGGAATTTGGACAGAGGAAAAGCTTTGTATATTGAGTGTACAAAAATAGAAAATCATATATCAGAAGTAACTGAGAAGATAAGAGAAAAAGAGGCAAAAATTCAAACAGAGATAAATCTTTTATCCAGCCCAAATGCAAAGATATTAGATTTTGAAAAGAGAATCAGTAAATTGAATGATGATATAAGAATTCTTAGTGATGAAAGAGAAAGGAAATTGAGAAGATTCACTCTTCTAAGAGAGCACATTTTAGTTAAGATAAGTATCATTGAAGGATAAGACTATCTTTCATCCAAGACATCTTATGAGAAATTCAACTTTGCAAACCTCCATGCATGTGAGATCGCATCTTATGGTTTATGTGCACTACTCAGTGTTTCAGACATTGTTAAGAAGGCATGGGAGAAGGAGAGAGCATAAAAGTAAATTTTGCAGATTGTGTTGAAAACCTACCAGCTCTGTAATTTTGAATCAAAGGTAAACATTTTTGAGAACATAGTTTGGGCTCTTTTTTTGTCATTGTTGTCAAAGGGGGAGTGATAGAAAAAAAATTATATATTGATATATATATGGAAGTATATTCCTAGGGGGATTATAGATGATATATAAGATATATGGAGATATAAGGACAATAAAGATATTTTTTTTTGTTATGGCCACAATTTTGAAGTTTTGTATGACTTAGCCAATTTTCTCATATGTTGCCACCAATGAAAAAGGGGGAGATTGTTGGAAAAATGGCTGAGTTAGATATCTAGATGTTGTCATTATGGCAACATATGATCTATATGTAGACTGCATATGATAGAGAATAGTTAAGACAGAGCACAGAGTAAAACTGTCTAAGTGTAAGTAACATTTTCCTAGTCTAACCAGAGATAGTTTTGATTGGTGATGTCGATAGAAGTAAGTTCAGTGCTTGTGCACTTGAACATGGATACTATGATGTATATTGAAGACTCACTTGAGAGCGCAAGTCTGTACGACATGTACAGAAGAAGTTATCATAGTATTACATAGATAAATTTGAAGCCAACAAGATAAAGAAAGAAGACAAAATAAGTAAATAGTTAAGGGATTATTTTGTTTATCAAAATAATAACTTAATCATATAAAGGGATGACATCCTAGATGTTAACCCTTGGGAAGAATGAGTTAATATACATTTTGTAAAGTGCTTTATGTTTTGTAAAGATGACAGTCAAAGTTATTATTCTTAATAACTTGTATAAATGTAAGGCATATGTAATGTGAAGATAGAAGTATGACATATGTATGCACAAGATATTTATGCAAAGTTGTAAATTGAGAAAGTCAAGCAAGAAGACTTGGTATATGTAAGCAAAGTAGTAAAAGGTTATACACCTTGCCCTTTTTGTAATCATAAATCATTGTACATTACTTGTTTGGGTAGTGGGCTCATGTTGTAATCATTTCTATTTGTCTACCAACTCTTAGCAGGGTTGAGGCTTCTAACAAGGCCTAGAGTCCCTTAATCAGGACCAAGACACCATATGTATGTAACAGGCTCCTAACAGGGTCAACATCCTTAACATGATACTTTTGATTAGTGGATTGTTGTGGGTTTTCCCTTGGCCAGGGTTTCCTCAAGAATAAATAATGTGTTATGAGTTCATTTTCTTTACTTCTATGCATGCTATTTAGTTTACTTTATTTTGCAAGCATCAAGTTAATCTGTTATATCCATAATTGGATAAAAGTAAAAGTTTGTAGAATACTGATTCACCCCCTCCTCTCAGTATTCCCTATTTCTAACAACTGAATCACTTATTACTAACATAGGATCCAACAATGACATTGTTCCTCTTAACGAATTGAACATCTTAAGTAGTAATATCACCTTCAAATTTGAGAGTTAGATCAAAACCAATGATGACAACACTATGTGCATAAAAATTGTCAGATAGTCCTTCCCTCCACTTACTATCAAACATTGTAAACTTATAGACCAAACGTCTAACAACCCAAGCCAAGATGTTCATACTTTCCAAATGGACTATGCCCTATCATGCTACCTAAAAGCGGTTGAACCTATGAAAACTTATATTAGTGAACCTATCATTAGCACGATAGAGTCAAATATCAAATATATCAATCAGATTAATAAGAACAAAATAAACTAGAGCTCTAAGGGTGAAAACCACTATGTGCCAGTCTCAGAGCCAAAAATAGTAAACATAAAAGATGTATTTGAGGGTGAAAACCTCTCCAAGGTGCCCAAGGATGAGATATTTGATGTCCTTCTGAGTTATTTATAGGATAGATCACTATTTTTTATAGACCAACTCAATCTATCAATTTGGGATCAATGGAGGAACCTCAGATGATTCATGTTGTACAATCCCTATTAGAGGAGGAAAAATAGATATTTACCAAATTCTTGACAGAGAAAAAGATAAAATTTTCATGGAAAAATTTAGACATGCCCGGATTGGATCCTAATCTGATTATGCATCATCTTTCTATATCTCCAGGAGTTAAACCAATCAAGCAGAAGTTGTGAAAAATGAACCCTCATGTTGCACTTCTTGTCAAAGCTGAATTAGAAAAAATACTAAGGCTGGATTCATCCAAGTCATAGAATATGCTGAATGGATATCAAACATAGTTCGAGTGTCAAAACCAGATAAGTTTCTATGAGTATGTAGAGATTTCAGAGATGTAAAAAAATCATGCCCAAAGGATGACTTTACACTACCAAACATCGATATGATAGTGGATATGACTATGAGATTTGAAATGTACTCTTTAATGGATGGTTTTTTGCATATAACCAAATCAAGATTGCTCTAGAAGATCAAGAGAAGACAACTTTCACCTATACATGGGGTAATTTTTGCTGGAATGTAATTCCATTTGGTCTTAAAATTTAGGTACTACTTATAAAAAATCCATGACATCTATCTTTCATGATATGATGCACAAAAACATGGAGGACTATGTAGACGAAAAATTGGCTAAATCAATGAAAAGATCTAAACACCTATCTGACTTGGGAACAATACTGGATAGAATGGAAAAATTTATTCTTAGGCTAAATCCCAAGAAATGTGCCTTTGGTGTCACTCCAGGAAAGCTCCTAGGCTACATTGTTTCAAAGAAAGGTATAGAAGTGGATCCGACAAAGGTCAAAGAAATCATGGAGATACAAACTCCTAAGAACATCAGTCAAATGCATACTTTGCAAGGAAGGGTACAATCCATCAGATGCTTCATCTCTCCATTAGCTGATATATCACAACCTTTCACTAAGACATTGCATAAATGTGTGACATATAAATGGAGTGAGGAATGTGAAAATAATTTCAACCATATTAAAAAATTATTGGAAAATCTACCAATTCTCATGCCTCCTATTCAGGGAAAGACATTGATATTGTATGTTTCTACAACATATACATTACTAGGGGCATTATTGGCACAACATGATGAGAATACATGAGAAAGAGCTATCTATTACATCAGCTGAATGTTGGTGGATTATGAAAAGAACTATTCTATGATAGAGAAGGCATATCTAGCTGTGATCTTTACATCATAGAAACTGAGGAACTATATGCTGGCTCATATAATACATCTAGTTGCAAGGATAGATCCACTGAAGTACTTAGCAAAGCTTCTCTTATGGGTAGACTAGCAAAATGGGTAATGCTACTGAGCTAATTCGACATTGAGTACATTGAAAGAAAATCCATCAAAGGACAAGTCATCGCATATCAACTAGCTGAAGCTCCAATGTTTGATGACCCACCAATGCAAGTACAATTTCTTGATTCTTCTATCATGCACCTATCCTCCAGAACATGGTAGTTATTCTTTGAAGAGTCTTACACACAAAATAGATCTGAAGTTGGCATCATGTTTATCACTCCACAAGGTTACTCCATTCCAAAATCATTCAGAATCAAATTTCCTTGTAGAAACAACATATCATAATATGAAGCTTTGTTAAATGGAATAAAATTGGCAATAGAATGGAAGGTAATAGAATTACACATTCATAGAGACTCCCAATTGGTCATTCACCAAGTCAATGATGTATACCAAACAAAGGATGAGAATATGGTTCCATACAAATGGATGGTAGATGATCTCAAGAAATACTTTATTTCTATCATGTTTGAATAGATGCCAAGAATGGAGAAAAAAATAGATGATGCCATGGCTACACTGTCATCTTTACTATAGCAACTAGAACACGAGCTATGTTACAAGTTCCTAGTAGAAGCATTTTCATTCCCTGCCTATGATTTCCAAAAACCCATATGATCTACACTATTGTTGGTCATGATTCCTCATGCTACAAAACTATCTATTCCTACCTTCAGGACCAAGTCATTCCTGATACCCTTAACTGTCATGAAAAATGTTACCTTATTTGAAATGCGTCATGGTATGTCATCATTGGTAATGATATATACAAACAAAGTCTAGATGGTACACTTCTTAGATGTTAAGAATAGGAAGATTCACAACATGCATTAGAGGAAGTCCAAAAAGGTATTTATGGGTCACATTCCAAGAGTTTGACACTAGCTCAAAAAATATTAGGGTGGGGTACTATTGGCCAGATATGAAGAATGAGGTCATGAAAAATGCTAAGAACTGTAAGAAATGCCAGGTCCATGGTAACTTAATTCACATGCCATGTAGAGATTTGATCCCATTTACTACACAATGGTCTTTTCAAAAATGGGCATTTGATCTCATAGGAGCCATATATCCACATTCATCAAATGGTCTTACCCATGTCATCACAGCAATAGATTACTTCACAAAATGGGTTGAAGCAATTCCTTTGATATAAGAAACTAACAAATAGATTTCTATGTTCATCCTAAACTACATTATTTATCGGTATGGTATCCCACACTCCATCATCACTGACAAATGAGGCTAGTTCAAAACAATGACCTAGATTCCTTATGTTCCAAATTCAAGATCACCCAACATTGGTCATTTGTCTACTATCTACAGGGAAATGGACAAGTTGAAGTGTCCAACAAGAACTTATTGAAAATCCTACACTGCACAGTCAAAAAAATAGGGAGAGATTGGCATATGATGATAAATCCAGCTCTCTAGGAGGACTACTCCTTTTTCTTTAGTATATGAGACTAAAGTGGTACTACCTATAGAGGTTGAAATTCCATCTCTCAGAATCAGAATACAGGGTCTAGTAACCGATGATGATTACAGACTGTCTAGGCTACAAGAACTTGAATTACTAGATGAGTGTAGGCAAGTTGCGTATGATCATCTTAGAGTATATAAAAAATGGATGTCTAGAGGCTACAATAAGAAAGTCAGACACAAATAATTTTAGGTCAGTGATCTAGTCTTGAGAGAGAACACTGAAAATCAATCCCATCGAGAATGCAAGGGGAATTTTGAACCCAACTGGCTGGGTCCCTTTGTTGTTACTATTGCTTTTAGTTTAGGATCCTATCAACTCTCAATGACTGAAGGAGAATAGCTCTGGGAACTGATCGATGTTCTTCATCTGAAGGAATACTATGCCTAGACATTCAACATGTGGAAAATGTCCTGAGAAAAGAAATGAAAAATTATAAAAAGTCCTGAAACAATGATCATCTTGGTGAAAACCTAGCAATAGGCACCTTGATGGTACACAAAAAAAACAAAAAAATAGAAAATTACAAAAAAAATTAAAAAATACAAAAGAAGAAAAAGAAAAAGTGCCTTGGTGAAAAATTGGTAAACAGGAACCTTGGTAGAAAAAATAGAATCTCTGCCAAGATGGTGAAAACCTAGCAAATGAGCACCACTTGTATAAAACTCTCCATCTATCAAATAAATCTTGGTAATTTCCTAGTTTTCTATCTTGTTTTAGTTTGTATATATCTCACAATCCAATAAAGTCAGTCTGTGCACCAAGAAACATGAGTCATAACCTAATAAATGTTTTCAACTTGTGGGCAATCCTAGTCATATCGTATGGTCCTAAATACTCCAAGCGAGTCATATCCAAGTCAGTGTCCTTTAGTAATTTATCTGAGTCAATTCTTTTATCTCCCTATTGGAAAAGGATTTTTGCAGCTGACAACAACACAACCAAACACACTCTTATAACAACACAACCTTTGATACTTGATAACTCTTTTTGTATGCTGACTATTTCACATGATATTTATACATATTATGTCCCTTGAGCTAATTAATGATGTCCTTTACAAGATTTAAAGAGGCAAGGACTAGGGGCACAATCTTTTATTTCTTTTCTGTGTGTGAGTGACAATCTAATTGCTTTGAAAAATGCTAGTTTGAATTGGTGTCCACTATAAGTGCCTCAATCACGATTGGATCACCTTGTGTACCTCAAACTTTGATACCCAGACACTTTAGAGGATTTAGATCTAACTTTTTATTTTGAGTGATTTCTTACTCCTATTGTGAATTATGACATTATCCAAGGATGTGAATGATAAAGGATCACTGCGGGTAATTCACATTAGAGCAAGGAAGAACTCCCCACTGCTTGGTGTGTTTGTATAAAAGGTGTATTCAGGTCATCACATCATTTATGCTCTGATGCTTATACAAATTGCTAAATCAAAATGGATATGATATTCAGGTCATCTTGGCTCTTGTGCCTTGGTGCTTATATCTAATCCAACAAATCTAAGTAAAAGTCAACATTCATATGTTCATGGTTCCCTTGTCAGTGAACATTGTATTGACATCTAGTGTTACCTAAAATATTCAGTGATGAAAAAGACTGACAAAGGATAAGTGACTAAGTCCTAGGGTTGCATTTCATTTTTTTCTTGCATTGTGTCTGGTTGCATGTCTTTCATGATTTGAATTCAGTGTAGCATTTATTGTTCTCATGATTACATTTAACACATCAAAACTATAATGCCCCACCAAGGAACCTAGGAGAACTTAACCTAAACATGCAACTAAGTTTGCAGAATAATTTTTTTTTGAAAGTGTTAACAATCAACAACATCAAAGTTTTACAATGTGGAAGCAAGATAGAGCAATAAACAACTCACATGGATTACAACTCTCAAGGGTTCCTTGACGAAGATTACGTAAGAATCAATTAATTAATTTAGGTTAGACATAATTATAAATCCCATGTATACAATGGAAAGATAAATGCAATATCATATAAAGGATAGCATAAATACAACTGGCACCATAAGGTAACCATAGTAATCTACATCCACTGCACATGTCACAGGGTATGCAATACATTAACTGAAATGAAGTACAACATGATATCTCTGAATATCCGATACAATGATACAATGCCACAAGGTTAAGAAGAAGATAAGAACACCCATCCATCAATGAAGAACAAGAAGAATCCATTGCCACATGGATCATCTAGCACCGGTACATGAACATCAGAATCTCAATGGTAAAAGAATCACTACCACCCAACCTCGTGGAACCTAAATGGTCCACTCCCACTGTGCTAAGGAGATAACACCAGATTCCACTCAGATAACAAACAACAACATAATAAACTAAGGAAGAGATCCTGAAAGCTTCTAACTCAAAAGGTACAAAAGGAAAACAAGGTAAAACATACACAACCAGAGGCACCAACACATGTAAGAAACCTAAGATGCATAAAGGAAGTGTCATCACACGAGCCAACTCTAAGGTTATCCTGGTAGTCTCTTCAGACCCCGACGCCCTAGTGACTCTATGTGGTATCAGTAACCTCTCGTGTAGACAAGGTACTAACTATGCCATATCTAGTCCATGTAGGTGGCAAGCATCTTCTCACTCCCATCCTAGTCAAAACTCAATCAGGGACTTAGGCATGGGTGAGGCACATAATCTCTTATTAGGTTCATTTTAAACTCTCAATGTTATTAATTATCACTTATTAAGCTACTTGTAATAGGATATCCTGGTAGCCACTTTCGGGCTCCGACACCAATTACAAGCCACTTCTTGCTATACACTCAAATAACCTACCCTAGGGTTTCACAAGATCAAGTATAACTCCAAGTTAACACAATTCATAAATCTCAATAACTAGTCCAACATGCAAGACCAAAAATCATCATAGAACAATCCCACCTAGGGTTAGAACAACTCAATCAACCCAACAGAGTATGCAAGGCAAACAAATGTGATAACGAAAACACTCGATACACCTGCCTTTGGATTACATCCCCAAAAGTCAACTACATCCCCTAATGAACAAATCAAGATACATTGCCCAAAAGCAACTAAAGCCACAATGACTAACCATGTCTACATACAAAAGCATCGCTCATTCACACAAGAATAATTAACCTAAAATAACAATAAGGTTTTAACTCATCATGATACTATAACCAAATATAATTAATTAAAAGCAAGACAAACTTAATTTAGCCATTCAAAGAAATCCAATTATTAAATAATTTGATTAAAACAAAGTTAATTAAATTAAATTATAATTAAATTAAACTAATTCCTTAAGAAACCAATTTAAAATAATTAAAATAAAAACTATAAACCATAATAAATAACCTCATATTAATCATTTAAAACAAAATGAATTAAAATTAAAATTAACTAAACTAATGTAAAATAAACTAACTATAATTAATTAATAAATAAAAAACAAAGTTATAAAAAAACAATTAATAAAAGTAGGGGGGACCGGCGGGCCCCACGCCCTGTGCGCATGTAGTCCCTTTGGGACTGACGTGCGTCAGTACCTTGGGGTACTGTGCATGCAGTCCCATGGGCACCCCATAAAGGTGCCCAAAGCAACCTTTTTAATTTGCTTTCTTTTTTTATATATATTTATTTTTTCAAACAAAAATCTTTTCCAAAAACAAGACTTTAATCAAATATATCTTTTTCTTTAAAAAAAAAAGAAGGTAATTTATATATTTATACATATATTTCCAATATATATATATATATATATATATATACATACATTTTTATTTAATCATTGATAAGAACAACCTAGCAAATACAACGAGCAAATCAGACATAACAATTTAGCTTTCATCTAATCAAATTCATCATTTCTGAATCTTGAATCTAGGGTTTCCTAGATCCATTTTCCATAAAATTCAAAGAGAAACAATTTAACCACAATTGCCCAGATTGAAAATCCTTATGAAAATATCAAAGAATGCATGTAGAAGGATTTCTATAAGACCAATACCAGAATACGAAGAGAGGATTCATAGAATAAAATTTCAGTCAGGCTAAACAACAGGCATGAAGAAAACAATCATTTAAAATTGCTAAAACATAAATTTCCAAAATGATTGAATCCTACCTCAAACCAACACCAAAGAGTAAAACTAACGAAGACCAGAATCAAAGGAATCCCAAGCTACCAACCAATTACTCAACAAAATCCAACCTTTAAAAAAAAAAAAAACTCTCTCCAAACCTGTGTAATCGAACAATGGCTAAACCCTCAACATATAAAGGAATTACCTTCCACATGTGGAAATTTGAACTCGACTCCAAGAGAGCTTTGCATAAAAATAAACTCTAATTTTCAGTTCAATTTCAGTTGAACTAGAGTCTCTTCTTCACTTTGCCTTTTGTTGAAAGCACATAACAAAACTTTAACTAAAATCATTAATTTAATTTCATTTAATTATGAATGTGCAACTTAATGCATTCAAATAATTAAAAATAAAACATTTAGTCTAACATGATTACAACATGCTGAATTAACCCTTAACTTAACTAATGCATTTTAATTGAAAAAGAGATACATATACAATTACATAATTCTAATGTGCATGTATTTAATTAATTTCTCCCACTATACAATAAAAATAATAATTATATTTATTTAATTTCCAATTAAATAATATCCCACAGCTAAAAAAAATAGAATGATCTAAATATAGAAATCACACCAATTACCACAAATCAAAAGGATCAAAAAGACCTACGAACCCACATTCATACTCAAGAACATTGGTATAAACTCACGTTAATTGGATGAGTTTAGAAGGGTAGGAAACACATAATCTTGTCCACTATTTCAGGACAATATTATGGCTTAGGTTAGGATTTGGAACTCAATATTATCTCCCCTCTTTTACCATTGAGACTAGCGATAGGGCACACTCATCCTTACAATTCAGGGAAGTTGATGCCTGGTACCTGCAAACCTGCATAAGAGACAAGCATGTGCATATATGTATAGAGATATAACATACAATGGCGGGGATCAACTGATCGTGTGGATCTTGCAAGAAAGTAACTATGACTCCATCCCTCAACCACATCAAGCACATCAAGCAGAAATATAAAAGAATACATGAACACCATACACATGCAAGTATGGGGTAAGTATAATCATCATTATAAATAACATTTTGAAACAAGTATAACATCATCATAAGTAACAACATATAACTGAGTCAATATAATCATCATAAACATCCATTTAATAAAGATTCACCATGAAGTGACATACATCTAAAATCATAATAAAACTAAAATATCAAAACACATATACAAGTG